>UESW01003838.1:506359-723215 GCA_900491605.1 Calamus simplicifolius | reverse complement strand
TAAAGGATTCGACAGAATTGCTAATAAAAAGAAATCATGTCAAGTCTTGAATTAATCTCTTTTAATTGATTGAACTCCTCTCTTAATTTACACATACATTTGTTCTTACACTGTCATACTCAGCAGTAAAGCTCTGAGCTGACCAATTTGCTCCTCAGAAAATCTTTCTGATGCCAATGCTGACTGATGTGGAAGTTGAGAGCTAGGTCCAGCTTCTGGGTCCAGCAGGTGGTCCAGCAGAAGGTCCAGCAGAAGAAGGTCCAGCAGATGGTTCAGGAATGTCTTCTCCTCTTCCTCAACTCTAACCTCCTCAGCTCTGGCCTCATGTCCTCTTTTAATCCAGTTTCCATTTTCTTTTCTAAAGCCCATTCGGTGAATTGTAGAGACACTATAGTAATCTGTATGTCTTAATTTCTTAGTGGCTCATTGTCCATTATAAGTACACCTTGGCTTCTAAATACCAATGTTAAAACCATACCATATGGCAATGTAGATCTCTTCTTAGTAGCAGCCTCTGCCATATAGCCTATCATCATGCCAGCAAGATTTACTGGTCTACCAGTGAGTATGCAGTCCATCAATAAAACGTCTCGCTCCGAGACATACTCAAATCTTCCGATTTTAGGAAATAAATTCTTCCACAGATATTGTGAAGTAATCTGAGTTCCAAATTAAGTTGATTTGCAAGATTTCCTCAAACTCAGAAACTTCTCTTCCTAACATCCTTGATAGTGCTCCTCCTCTATCTTCATGATGATATTCAACAATCCAACAGTAGGCATTTCCAATAAATTTCCAAGGGATTCAGCTGTGATGACTACCTTTGTTCCTCTTACAACACTTACTAAACCTCCTCTCCTCTACTTAAATCATTGTAAAACTCTCTTACTAGGGCAGGATAGTGGGATATCCAAGAGCAGACCTTCTCCCATCCCATTTCTTTCAACAATCGCCCAATAGAAAGCCCTTCCGAAATAAAAAGAAATCAACTTTTCTTCCGGTTGTAATGGCCTTACCAGCTAATTGGTCGACTAGGAGAAGATGGTGAGGAGGAGAATCATCTTGAGTGGCAGATGAAGAAGATGACGAAGGTTGCCTCCGATTTGAACGGCGCTTCGTCGGAACGTCGAACCACCAATGATAGCACGCCTTTTGGAGCCATTGGATTCGATTGGAATGAGTAATCAAGGGTTTTGAGGGATTTGGAGGTTTGGAAAGTTTGGAATTGAAAAGGTTTAGGAGACGATGGAAATCGTTTGGGGTCGACTCCGCCTTTTTATTTTGACCTAGTTCCACTTAGAGTCGACTCCCGAAAAATGGGTGTCGGCTCCGAACCAGAAATCTGTCAGCGCTCGAATTAGAGTCGGCTCTACAGAAGCCAGAGTCGGCTCTAATTGCCCAGACAGAACATCAAAATAAGAAGGTGTCGACTCCACAAACTGAAGGTGTCGACTCCACAATAGTTTCAGAGAAAAATTCAAGTTTCAAGGATCTGAAACTATTCAAATTAATCATCAAACTCTAGATAAGTGTTCCTTAGCAATTGGGGAAACAATGAATCAACTTTCTAGATAGATTTCCTTATTGAATAGAGGATTTTTCAAGAAATTATGAAATCTAGATAGTTGTTGTCCTTAAGAGTTTCAGAAAATTATTCTAAAGGATCACAAACTCCTAATTCTCCTCTAAGATAACAAAATCTCTCTTCACTTAAGGTTTGGTAAATATATCAGCTAATTGTTCTTAGTATTCACATAATCAAGACAAATTCATTGTTAGTTACATGTTCTCTAATAAAGTGATATCTAATTTCAATGTGTTTAGTTCTTGAATGTTGAATTGGATTTTTAGTTAGATTGATTGCACTTGTATTATCACATTTAATAGGTGTTTTATCAAGTGTGATACCATAATCTTCAAGTTGTCGCTTAATCCAAAGGATTTGAGCACAGCAACTTCCAGCTGCAACATATCTGCTTCAGCAGTAGATAATGCAACCGAATTTTGCTTTTGCTAAACCAAGAGATTAAGTTACTTCCTAAAAGTTGGCATGCACCACTTGTACTTTTTCTATCTAACTTACATCCAGCATAATCAGAATCAGAATAAGCAATCAATTTAATGTTGAGTCTCTAGAATACCATAATCCTACATTTTTAGTTCCATTTAAGTATCTAAGATTCTTTTAACAGCAATAAATGTGATTCTTTAGGTTAGATTGAATCTAGCACATAAGCAACAGAAAACATGATATCTGGTCTACTTGCAGTTAATAAAGAAGGATCCGATCATACCTCGATAATGCTTCTTGATCAACTTTCTTACCTTCTTCATCTTTGTCCAGCTTGCATGAAGGACTCATTGGTGTTCCAAGGGGTTTAGCAGATTCCATACCAAATTTCTTGAGTATTTCCTTTGTGTACTTTGTTTGGTTGATAAAGATTCCCTCTTTGCTTTGTTTGATTTGAAGTCCAAGGAAGAAGTTGAGTTCTCCCATCATGCTCATCTCGAATTCTCCCTGCATTAACTTAGCAAATTCTTGACAAAGAGATTGTTAGTAGCACCAAATATAATGTCATCAACATAAATTTGAACTACAAGTAAATCTTTCCTTTTCTTTTCAAAAACAAGGTTTTATCAACATTTCCTCTTGAAAATCATTTTCAATTAAAAATTTACTTAATCTATCATACCAAGCTCTAGGTGCTTGTTTCAAACCATATAAGTGCTTTGTGTAATTTAAAACGTGATTTGGAAATTCATGATCTTCAAAACCAGGTGGTTGTTCAACATAAACTTCTCATTTATAAAACCATTTAAAAATGCACTTTTAACATCCATTTGAAATAAGTTAAATTCATATGACATGCAAATGCAAGTAATAGCCTAATGGCTTCTAATCTAGCTACAGGTGCAAAAGTTTCATCAAAATCAATACCTTCTTCTTGATTATATCCTTTTGCAACTAATCTAGCTTTGTTTCTAATTACTATGCCATTTTCATCTAATTTATTTCTAAAAACCCATTTAGATCCTATTATAGAATGATTTTTAGGTCTTTCAACTAGGGTCCATACTTATTTCTAGTGAATTGGTTTAATTCTTCTTGCATTGCTAACATCCAATTACTATCTTTTTCAGCTTCTTCTATAGTTTTAGGTTCTAATTTGAGATACAAATGCAAGATGATTATTGATATTTCTCATTGATGATCTAGTTCTTATTCCTTGAGATGGATCACCTATAATCAATCCTTAGGATGACCATAAGCATATCTCCAATCTCTAGGTAGATCTTATCATTATGATCAGTATCAATACCATCATCCTTAGGTGAGTCATCATCCTTAACTTCAGGTTCTTGATCTGAAGATACATTTAATTTTTCAATATCTTTTCAATCAAAGATGTATCTTCCTCATCATCAATTTTTCTGAACTTGATGCTAAAGATTCATCAAAACTATATGAATGGATTCTTCTACAATAAGCTTTTCTTATTAAATACTCTATATGCTTTACTAGTGTTGAATATCCTAGGAAGATTCCTTCATCAGATTTGCATCAAATTTCCTAAGATTATCCTTACCATTATTATGAATAAAACATTTACAACCAAATGCATGAAAATAACTTAAATTTGGTTTCCTATTGCCATAATTCATAGGGAGTTTTCTTAAGGATAGGTCTAATTAGGGCTCTATTTAGGATGTAACATGCTGTGTTATAGCTTCCGCCCAAAAATATTTTGGAAGTTGGCTTTCACATAGCATGGTACGGGCCATGTCTTCTAAAGTCCTATTTTCCTTTCTACAACTCCATTTTGTTGTGGTGTTCTAGGTGCAGAAAAATTATGATTAATGCCTTTTCAAAAAGAATTTTTCAAATAAGTGATTTTCAAATTCAGTTCCATGATCACTTCTAAGAGACACTATGGTAGTGTTTTTCTCATTTGTGACTTTCTTAACAAATTTCAGAATATTGAGAAAGTCTCATCTTTGTGAGCCAAAAACATTACCCAAGTGAATCTAGAGTAATCATCTACTATCACTAGACCATATTTCTTTCCTCCTAGACTTGTGGTTCTAGTAGGTCCAAAAAGGTCCATGTGAGTAGCTCTAGTGGCCTAGTAGTTGAAACAACATTCTTAGATTTAAAAGAAGTTCTTGTTTGTTTTCCAAATTGACATGCATCACATATTCGATTATTTTCAAAATTTAGACTAGGAATACCTTTAACTAAATCCATTTTAATAATTTTGAAATTAGGTGTGTGCTTGCATGACCTAATCTACGATGCCACAGCCAACCAATCTCATTCATTTTAGCATTATCAGCAACTAAGCAATGATTATTTGGAGATAAATTACTCAAATCAATTAAGTACACATTGCCATAGCATTTACCAACAAGAATAATGCTATTATCAATGGGATTAGTAACAGTGCAAATAGAAGCTTCAAAGGAACTTGAAACCTTTGTCACACAGTTGGCTAATACTTATTAGATTATGTTTAAGTCCATCAACATATAAAACATTATCAATATGAGTAGATGGAGTAATTTGAATCTTACCAATGCCCATGATATGGCCTTGACCATTATCACCAAAAGTAACTACTCCACCTCTTTTTGATTCAAGGGTGATGAATTGATCTTTGTCACCCGTCATGTGTCTTGAGCAACCACTATCCAAGGTACCATTTTCTTTTCAGTCTGATGGCTGCAAGACACTCCTGCAAAATATTTATGTCTTAATTTTAGGTACCCAAGCCTTCTTGGGTCCTTCATGGTTAGAAGCATTAAAATTGTTCCTTTGGGAACCCAAATCATCTTTTTCTTTTTATGTGAAGATTTACACATATATGATTTATGTCCTTGTTTCCACATTTAAAACAAGTAATGTTTAATGATTTTTCAGCATGTACAAAAATATTTTTCAATGATTTTTGCTTTTTAAGTGATTATATCCTAATCCAGCTTTATCAAAAACAGCCTTTTGATTTTCCAAAATCATATTAAGTTTGATAGAGCTTAGAGTAAATTTATCAACTATAGGCTTAAGTCTATCAACTTCATTTTTCAAACTTTCTTTTCTTTTATTAAAAGTTCTTTATCAACAACATGCTTTTCATTTTCTAATGATAGTTTTTGCATTTGAGTTTTCAAATCTTTGTTCTTTGAACTTAGGTTTGCAAAATCATCCATTAATTCATAAAAGGCACTATGTAATTCATCAAAAGTGAAGTCATCAAGAAAACTCGGACTTACCTCATCATTGTCCGCCATGAAGCATAGATTGGCCATTTCACTTTTTTCTTCTTCTTCGGAACTTATGCTTTCTGAATCGCTCCATGTGGCCATCATTGCCTTCTTTTTGAACCTCCGGGTGCCTTTCTTTAGTTGAGGGCATTCAGATTTAAAGTGACCCGGCTTCTTGCATTCAAAACAAATAACTTCCTTTTCTTTGCCCTTGTCCTCATCTTTTCTTGCAAAGGGCTTTTTCTTTTCAAACTTCTTCTTTTTTCATGAATCTTTTAAATTTTCTTGTGATGAGTGCCATGTCCTCATCATCACTTTCATCCTCGGATTCATGAGGCTCTTCCATATATTTAGAAATCTTAAGAGCCATATTTCTTTTCTTCTTTGACTCATCATCAACATGCTGCTTGATTTGAAGCTCATGAGTCATTAAGGATCCCAACAGTTCTTCTAGGGGTAGTGTACTTAGATCCTTTGCTTCTTGTATTGCTGTCACCTTAGCTTCCCAAGTCCTAGGCAAGGAACGCAAGACCTTTCTCACAAGATCAGAATTATCATAAGATTTACCAAGACTTTTTAAACCATTCACTATGTCAGTAAATCTTGTAAACATATCAGCAATAGATTCACATGCATCCATTTTAAACAATTCATATTTATGAACTAGCATGTTAATCTTGGATTCCTTGACTTGATTTGTTCCCTCATGGGTAACTTCAAGTCTATCCCAGATTTCCTTAGCAGAAATGCAAATAGATATGCGATTGAATTCATTTGCATCTAATGAGCAGTATAAGACATTCATTGCTTTGGCATTGAGTTGTGCCAATTTTCTATCATGTTCATCCCATTCCGTTTCGGTTTAGGAATCTCCATGCCATTAACTCTAGCAGTGGGTGTGTGTGGTCCATTGACTATAATACTCATAGATCATAGTCAAGTGCTTGAATGAATATTTTCATTCTAGCCTTCCAATATCCATAGTTAGAACCATTAAATAAGGGTGGTCTATTAGTAGATTGACCTTCGGAAAAAGATGAACCAGCTTGAGTTGCCATGTGGATCTTTGACTCTTGATCGTTAGATCAAATCAAATGAGCACTAGCTCTGATACCAATTGTTGGTCCAGATAGCAACCCAAGAGGGGGGGTGAATTGGGTTTTTTAAAAATTAAACTCTTTTGAAAGATAACCTCCAGCGGAAATAAAAACTTAGATTCACATATTTAAGAATAAGCAACTATAAATGGAGAGTTAAAGTAAAGAGACAATCACGGCAAACACAATAGATTTTATAGTGGTTCGGTGTACCTACACCTACGTCCACTCCCAAGTACCTCTTGGGTCCACACTATAATCAAACTAATTACAGCAGAGTTGTTTTGCAAGCTCACAACTCAAACTTATTGTTTTCCGGGTGTACAACGAACCCAGCTGGTTTTCAAGGCTCACCAGCACAAAACCTAAAACCACAAGCTAATGCTTGCACAAGGCTAACAGCCTCAACTGAATCAATCACCAGATTGACCCAGCAAACAGTATATTGATTTTACAAAAGCAAACTGCTCCTTCAATGAGCAAATATACAATAATAAAATAATAAATAGAGATTAGGAACCAAAGCCTGATTCAAAGATCTTGGTGGCTTCTTCCTTCTCTTCCTTTGAATGGATCTTCCTTTAAATATGCTCTTGAGGCTCAGAAGATTGAAAAAACTAGGGCTTCTTCCTTCTTTTGAGATTTCTTCTAAATAGAACAATGAAGGCTTGGAATCTCTTTCTCTTCTTTTGGGGAATGAGTATGATCTTTCCTTACAGGTTTTCCCTCTTTTCTTTTCTGATTGATCTCAAGGATTTTCTCTTTTTTTTTTTTGCCTCTTTCTTTCTTTTTCTCTTTTCTCTTTTCTCTCTTCTCTTCTCTTCTCTTGATTTGGGATGCAATCATCCCTCTTCTTATAGATCCGATTAATCCACAAATAGTGTGAAACTATCCGTTAGAAGCAAATGAAAATGGATTAGATCCATAAATAACAATAGCCATTGGGATTAAAATAGATAAAGTTAAAGTTTATAGTCGTTCTGACAGTTCTGGAGCCATGTCTGACATTCTGGAGTCGGCTCTGGCTTTTCTGGAGTCAGCTCTAACTCGAAATAATTTAATCCGCTCGATCTGGAGTCGTCTTTGACTTTTCTGGGGTTGACACAAAATTCTTCTGGAGTCGACTCTAACAGTCTGGGAGTCGACTCTAAGTCATGGTCTGAAAATCCAACGTTCTGTTATTTCTGATAGAGTCGGCTCTCACAGTCCCGGAGTCGACTCTAAGTCTATGCCATTTTCTGGAGTCGGCTCTGCGATTCCATGTGTCAACACTAATGTCTGCAGTCTTACCTTGACATTAGATTCAAACCAAAACTTGATTTTCCTTCTTGATTTTGATCATTAAGTAGACTTATAATCTGAAAAACTTAATCAAAATCATTAGTAACATCAAATATTATACTCAAATAGTTTTGTTAATCATCAAAATCCTCAATTGGGTCAACATGTGAGATAAAGTCCAAAAGAATGCGAACTGTGCATATGGAATTTGTAATAGAGATTACAAATTGTGAGATCCAAAATTGCACATTATGGTTCGATTCTTTAAACTTTCCTAGTCGATGCGTAGACAGGATTGGACACTGTCAAACGCCGTTGAGACTAGCACACATTGCATATCTTCACCCTTGTGGTGTGCAGCTGATCTTGCAAGCTGAAGTATGAAGATACTTGGATATGGTGTGTGGATGTTCGTTATTGTAACGATACATTGGATGACCCGCACAGAGATTCCACATGGATATTCTATATAGTGTCGATGGTTGATCTTTGATGACGGTGGTGCGAGTGATCCTTTGACTTGAGATCTTTATTGCACCTTATGTGTGGAATATCATGCTTTGATGACATGCAAACACACTCTAGCCACGGGTGGCAAATATGGTGTCAATTGGGTATGATATGAAGCACATGAAGGTGGTGTTTGATCAAGACAGGATTCGTCTCCCTTGATAGAAAGGGTTATATCCCACGGCCACTTGATGGATTAAATTGACTGTTAAATCCTTGCAAGGTTGAGTTGAAATTCGAAATGGTTTCGAAGTTCTAATTCATATGAGTCAATTTTTCTGAGATCAAGTAAACAAAGATCAATTATATGGTTGACGCATTCCATACCACTGATTAATCTGGGATATGTGACGAAGGGATTGAATCGTACGGTAACCGTTCATGGACAGGTATTGATGACCACGTCAACAAATCGTTAACTCTTGGGTGGTCATGATGCTTTGCTAGAGGCTGCTCATGATCTATAATCATTGATTCTTTGACTTAATCAAAGAGTTGATTTGGTTAAAGAATTGACTTGGACAAGGTGTTGATCAAGTCATCCTTAGGGTCAATATTAGGGACATGATTATTATCAACGTGTCAAGGGACTTAATGGGTCACATGCATTAAGAAGATTTTGGATAAAGTTAAAATGGAAATTAAGTTGGACTTAATTCAAATTAGATAACCAATAAATTAGGATTGGGTTTGACTCAATCTTAATGAGAGAATATGAAATTGATGAATAGGATTCATTATAGAGAAAAGAATTTTTTGTGTTTAAAAGAGAGACCTTTTGTACATGAGATGTACATATGAAATCCATTAATTAGGCTTGATCCATGTGATGGATGGCTTAGATTAATTGAGATTAATAATATAATATTTAATTGGGTCCATATGATGGCATGATTTGATTCATGAAAACCCAATTAAATCGAGGGCTGAGATCGTGCCACATGGAGGATGGATCCATGCCCATGTGATGAACATGACCCATATCCACATCATGGAGGAGTGAACCCCATGATTTGGGGCGTTCTCATGAAGCCAAATTCAAGGTTGCGATGTTGGTTTCATGGGATAACCAATTTTCTAATTTTTAGGGATGTGGTTTGGTGGTTGTAATCTTAACATTATCATGATAGCAAATATCCTAAATTTGTTAGGATAATTGTTATCAACTTGATAAGGTTGAATGGTTAGGTGGTTGTGATAAAATTTCTTTTTTTTATGGAACCACACAACCTCCTTTTCATGTATAAAAGGGAGAGAAATACCCCCTTCGAAAGATACACCGAACTCCTCTCTTCTCTCTTTCTTGGATGCCTAACACCTCCTTTCTTCTCTAAAACATCCTTTCTCTCTCTAGGATGTCCCTATCTCTCTCTTAATTGATCAAGATTTGATCTTGATCAAGAAATTCTTTTTGATTTGGAAAATCAATAGAAAAGAAAAGAGACGCTAGCACCCTTCGCAAGAAGGTTATCATCCAATCCTGAGAGGACATCATCCAAAGATCTTCGCGTGGATCACCATTAGAGGCCGAACGCGTGGACGGCTAGTGGTAAATCATTTACCGGCTTCATCGGGCATCATCCCCAATAAAGAACACAGGTATGATCTATTATTATAATCATGTATTATTTCTTGTTAACTGAATCTGTTCCCTGAGGATCTTGGGCCTTGGGAATTAAATTTGTATTTATTTTCATTTTTCGCTGTGTGTTATATGAATTTGATTCATATAAAACATACAAAATTCCCAACATCTGGTCCATATAATTTAAGTGAAGATCTTGAGGAAATGAAAGCTAAAATTTTATAAGTGTTTGGAGTCTTCTTCCCATGATGTGAGTGTTTGCTTGTTGGATTTGTGATTTAAGTTTTCTAGAGAATTTGCAATGATTTCTCGCTAGTTTTTATCTTTGGGATAAGCTTGAATGAGGATTTTGGAAGTTAGAATGTGTTGGTATTACCCTGGGAAGGCAGTCAGCAAGTTAGCAGACTTGCAAGAAGGCTAACAAGCCAACTATTTGCTTTGAAATTTTTAAGACAACCACTTTTCACTTTTTTTACTTTAGGTGAGCCAGCTACCCACTTCTCGCTCCCAGCTTAAAATTTTTTGAGCATGCAAGCTACCCTCACAAAAGATTTTTTCTCTCTCACGTAATATTTGTGATAGCCGACTATCACTTGAAAACCCCATGGAAATATTCCTGATAGTTGGCATGGTAGCCGGCTATAACCCTTATTAATTAGTCGGCTACCATGCCGACTAACATGAATAAATCCTGTGTAAGAGCCATAGAGAGCCAAATCCCATGTCGGCTACTCTATAGGAAGCTTCTATTATTTGGTTTGAAATGAAGGGAGTGTCGCAGAGAGCTGACTCTCATTCCAGCTATTTTAGTGAAAGCTTCTCTGTTTTTGCATGGAGATTGATATTGGCCACAATAGCCGACTAGGGAGTCGACTCATATGATTTAAACTACTGAAATTCCTTTTAAGTTATATGAGAGTTGAGAAAACATGAGGAAAGATGGACTTGGCAATAACTTAGAAAAGTGGTCAGGTAGTGGCTCAGTAGTGACTATAGTTGGTCGGCTATCTTCAGAGGGTCCTCTAGACATATTGGGTGGATCATAGCAGCACTATTGCTTCCGATATTAGCAGAATTCTGCAAGCATGCTTGGGTGAGAGCAATAAGAAGATGGGTGACCCTTTGGAAAGTTTTTTTTTGTGTTGCACCCATTTTTTTTTATAGTCAACTGCCATACCGACTAACTGAAGAAAAGTCTCTGATTTGCTAATAGAAATGAAGTTAAGCCAAAGAGTTGACTACTTTAGAAAAACTCTTTCTAATTAGATTTTGGAAGGATTTGAGGCTATAGTAGTCAGCATGAGAGCCGATTACTTGGAATTTAAAGGCAAAGTAGTTGGACTACTTGGAAATTTTATGATGAAAAACCTCTATAATATATATTATTAAATATATATATTATAAAAATACTATTAAAATATTATTAATCTTATATTATATATATGATTTATGCATAATATGTTATAATAATATATTATATAATATAGTAACAGTAATATTATATGAGATAGACTTGGCTACATCATATGTGATCAAGTTTAGAATCTAATCATTTTTCTTATCCTTAAATCCATATAAATCTCAAAGCCATCCCATCTTTTTTACTTTTCTCACCTTTAATATTCATAAGCCATGTGAATCTAAGGATTAGAAAGATAACTAGATTTAGACTTAATTACATTCTACCTCTTATTATATAATATTAAGATATATCATGTAAATAAATTTTTAAAAGTATTATTGGTATTTGATACATGTTAATCATTCATTCATGTGGCATATCCAATATAATAATTTATGTGTTGGTTAATTTAGATTCCTACTGGCCAGGGGAATAACCAACTCCTGATTTTGTGGTTTATGTATTTTGAAATTTGAACGTGCAAAACAGCGGGAGTAAGTTTGCAACTCCGTAACCATCGCCCATAACGTGCTCCGGAAATCTCTATGATGGCAGAAATTTCTGGAGGGTTTGTGTATATAAAAATGGTCCCTGGTACCTGCTCTACGATATGAGAAAAACACACCATCGATCTGGGTAGAGAAAGGACCAGAAGAACCAGAATTCAAAGCTTCTTCCTTTTATTTTTATCCCGAGGCCGGAACAATGGCGGGAGGTAATCCTCAATACTATTTCGCTGCTTTACTTTATTTTGAAGTGCCATGTTGATCTAAATCATATTAGGCACGTTATTGGTATTTACATTTGGTATCAGAGCCATATGACGCCTCTGTCTCGTTTTGGCCGAATGCTTTCTGCTTTTGGGCTCTTCTTTATGTTGGATTTTGTTTTAAATATTAGAAAATATATATTTAAAATTTTATCCTGATAAAAAATAAAAGGGGGCAAGACGTTCTTGATTTCTATTTCTCTCATTTTAGGGATAGTCCAAAGGGGAGGCTACTGGTAGTACCCTGGATTATTTACCCAACGGGCGTACGGTAGGGATATTAGGGACGTACCAATAAGGGAGGCTGCTGTAGTACCTTGGTGCGTTTGACCCAACTACCTGCGTACCGGGAGAGTTAATAGATCATGATCATCTGAAAGGCATAAAATCCGATAAATTCTAAATATGTTATTTAATTCAGAGATTGATCGATAAGTCTTATGCCATGAAGCATGCATTTATCTATTCACTCATTCTTTTGGATAAAGCATGCATTTATATGTTCACTCATTCTTTGGATAAAGCATGCATTTATCTGTTCACTCATTCTTTTGGATATAGTTTGAATAAAGATAAATCCAAATATCTCATAATCAAATCACCATAAAAAGGAAGCATGGTTTCCTTGCTTCGGATATGTGCACATGGGATAAGGACGATGAAAAACAATTTTTTTTACTGAAATGTGCCCATAATTAAAAAAAAAAGGATGGGCGCTGGCTGGGCGCTGGCTGACTGCCAGCGCCCATCATTAAAAAAAAAAAAAAAGGTTGAATGCCAGTGCCCGTGGCTGGGCGCTGGCTGGGCGCTGGCTGACTGCCAGCGCCCATGGGCCAGCGCCCAGGCGCTGGCTGGCTGGCGCTGGCTGGCTGCCAGCGCCCAAGCGCCAGCGCTGGTTGCCAACCAGCGTGGGCAACGCCCAGGAGCGCCTGGGTGGGCCAGGCGTTGGCCCAGCGTCCTGGGCCAGATCCTGGCCAACAGACATCTGATCCAATTAAAACTGATCCAGCATTTGATTGGCTCTGTTGTTTGGACCAACAGTGAGGCTGGGCCGTGCACATAATTTGAACTGTAGCAGACTGGATTGCAGCAATTGGACACATCTGATCCGAAAATTTTGAGGTGATTGAGATATTTTGGTTAAATTAAACTATTGGAATTGGGTGAGGATGACGGGCTGTTGGCTCGTTCATTAAGTGATGGGCCATTAGCCTGTCATATTTATGTTCAATTATATTTAGAATTTATGTGTGTAAATTTTGTGAATTATGCATGCATCTTAAGTGACATAATTGAGCATAAAATTTAAATAATGTCTAAGTGATAAATACAATTAAATAATTGAGGAGTAGCCACAGCATCCTTAATTATAAAATTGTATAATAAAGTTAATAAATCACATAAATAATAGACATTAATTATAATTAATTATATGATATAATAAAATTTATTCCACAGAAAAATTTTGTTATATTTATATAATTAATTAGGATAAAATGTCAAATTATATTTTCTAATTTACCCACAGGGATTAGAAATTAAGGGTATAATTTGATAATTTTATCATATAGTTTAAATGTGAATCTAATTGAATTAATACTTCAGCCCACAGGCAAGTTTTATGTCAGTAGATTCATATTTTGACGTATTTTACATTGGTAGATATGTCATATTGTTTAAAGAGCTTCAAAGTTTTGTAACATGAGTATGGTTATTTAATTTTTGCAGTTTGTCAGCCTGTTAATTTCTCTGATATGATTTGTGATGTTCCTGAGCTCAGAGGGGACAATTATAAAATTTGGAAGGAGAGAACTCTCCTTCATCTAGGGTGCAAGGACATTGATTACGCCATAAGGAAGGATGAACCGCCCCTGAAGATTCTGTTCTTTATGAAAAATGGGAGCGATCTAATCGTCTCTCAATAATGTTCATAAAGACCAAGATCTCAGATGGCATCAGGGGTTCCCTTGAGCATTATGACAATGTCCGTGACTTGCTGAAGGCGATCGATGATCAATTTGTATCTTCAGACAAGGCTTTAGCTAGCACCCTAATTCACCAGTTCTCATCCATAAAACTGAGTGGTATACGCGGTGTACGTGACCACATTATGAGGATGAGGGACATTGCGGCTCAATTGAAGAGACTTGAAGTTGAGATGTCTGACTCTTTTCTAGTGCATTACATTCTCAACACTTTACCACCGCAATATGCCCCATTTAAGATCTCATATAACACACATAAGGATAAATGGTCAATTAATGAACTTATGACCATGTGTGTTCAAGAGGAGGGTAGACTTGCTGTGGAAGAGGGTACTCAACTCTCTTTTGTCTGTTATGAATCTAACATGATTAATGTTACTCAAGACACATGGTGGATTGACTCTGGTTCTTCAATCCATGTTACCAACTCCTTGCAAGGATTGCAAGACCTACGGAAACCAGTGGGAAGTGAATGTTGCATCTATTCTGGAAACAAGATGTCATCACATGTGGAAGCCATTGGAACTTGCAAACTTGTTTTAGATAGTGGTTTTATTTTAAGTTTGGAAAAGACATTTTATATTCCTGGTTTTGCTAGGAATTTAGTTTCTGTTTCAAGACTTGTATCTTGTGGATATTCCTTTAAATTTTTGGATTCATCTTTCAGTATTTCTTATGGATCTGAGATTATTGGATGTGGTACATTGTCTGATGATCTTTTTCGTCTTAATTTAGAAAATGACAATCACTATTCTTCTATGCATGTTGGTGTTAAAAGATGTGTCGTTGATGAGAATTCGTCTAATTTGTGGCACAGGAGATTAGGTCATATCTCCATTGATAGAATCAAGAGGTTGGTACATGATGGAGTACTTAGTACTCTTGATTGGACTGACTTTAGTACTTGTATAGACTGCATTAAAGGTAAGCAGACTAACAAGTCAAAGAAAGGTGCAAAGAGGAGTTCTCAATTGTTAGAAATAATTCATACAGACATTTGTAGTCCTGATATAGATGCATACCGTAATAAGTATTTCATCTCCTTTATTGATGATTATTCGCGTTACATGTATCTCTACTTATTGAACAGCAAAAGTGAGGCACTTGATGCTTTCAAAATTTTTAAGGCTGAAGTAGAGAAACAATGTGACAAACGAATCAAGATCGTAAGATCTGATAGGGGAGGAGAATACTACGGTAGATACACTGAGAGTGGACAAGCTACCGGTCCATTTGCAAAGTTTCTTCAAGATTATGGGATTGTTGCCCAATACACCTTACCTGGTTCTCCAGATCAGAATGGTGTAGCTAAAAGAAGAAACCGAACATTAATGGACATGGTAAGGAGCATGCTTGCCAGCTCCAAACTTCCTTGGTCCTTATGGACTGAAGCCCTTAAGACAGCGGTGTACATATTAAACCGGGTTCCAACCAAGGCTGTCCAAAAGACACCTTTTGAGTTGTTTAAAGGTTGGAAACTGAGTTTACGACATGTACGCGTCTGGGGTTGCCCAGCTGAGTGAGGATTTATAATCCACATGAAAGGAAGTTGGACCCGAGGACCTTAAGTGCATATTTTGTTGGTTATGCCGAAAGATCCAAGGGATATAGATTTTATTGTCCTTCTCATAGCACTAGATTTGTGGAATCAAGAAATGCTAAATTTCTTGAAAACGACTTAATTAGTGGGAGCGATCATTTTCAAGACCTTGGTCTTGGGAAAGGTCATCAAGATGCTCAATGCTCCACTTCAGGTAGTGGACCGATTGTTGTAGTTCACAGTGCGCCTTGTGTTCGTGCACATGTTGAGCAACAGGTCCAAGAGATTCCATAAATTGCTGATCCAAATCCAGTAGACCTTGAAGTTCAGCAAATACCCGAAATTGTTGAACAACCTGTTGAGCAACATGATCCTGTTTCACAGGAGAATGTTGAGGCAACATTGAGGAGGTCTACTAGGACTAGGAGACCAGCAATTCCTAGTGATTATGTTGTGTATCTGCAAGAATGTGACTACAATATTGGAGCCGAAAATGATCCTGAAACGTTTTCACTGGCCATGAGTTCTAATGTATCTGACTTGTGGTACAAAGCCATGAAAGAAGAGATGGATTCTATGGCATCTAACAAAGTCTGGGATCTTGTCAAGTTGCCTGATGGTGTAAAAGCCATTGGTTGTAAGTGGGTCTTTAAAACTAAGAAAGACTCAGAAGGCAACATTGAGAGACATAAGGCTAGACTTGTTGCCAAAGGATTTACTCAGAGGGAAGGAATAGATACACGGAGACCTTTTCTCCTGTATCTAAAAAGGACTCCTTCCGTGTAATCATGCATTGGTGGCTCATTTTGATTTAGAGTTACACCAGATGGATGTGAAAACGGCGTTCCTCAATGGTGATCTAGAGGAAGAGGTTTACATGAAACAACCAGAAGGATTTTCCTCTAGTAGTGGTGAGAATTTAGTCTGTAAGCTGAATAAGTCCATATATGGATTAAAGCAAGCCTCCCGACAATGGTATTTGAAATTTCATGATGTTATTACTTCATTTGGCTTTGAAGAAAACATCATGGATGTTTGTATATACCAAAAGGTCAGTGGGAGCAAGATTTGCTTTCTTGTGTTATATGTGGATGATATTTTGCTTGCGACTAATGACAAGGGTTTGCTATATGAGGTGAAACAATTTCTCTCAAAGAACTTTGATATGAAGGATATGGGTGAGGCATCTTATGTCATTGGCATAAAGATCCATAGAGATAGATCTAGAGGCATTTTGGGCTTGTCTCAAGAGACCTATATCAACAAGGTTCTAGAAAGGTTTCGCATGAAAGATTGTTCACCGAGTGTAGCACCCATTATGAAAGGTGATAGATTCAGCTTGAATCAGTGTCCCAAAAATGAGTTCGAACGCGAACAGATGAGACCCATTCCATATGCTTCAGCTATTGGAAGCCTTATGTATGCTCAGGTTTGTACCAGGCCTGACATTGCATTTGTTGTTGGAATGCTTGGGAGATATCAGAGTAATCCAGGTGTTGACCACTGGCGGGCTGCAAAGAAGGTTATGAGATACCTTCAAGGAACCAAGGATTACATGCTCATGTATAGACGGACTGAGAAGTTGGAAGTCATTGGATATAGTGATGCAGACTTTGCTGGCTGTATTGATTCATAAATCAACGTCAGGTTACGTGTTTATGTTAGCTGATGGAGCTGTATCATGGAAGAGTGCCAAGCAGACCTTGACTGCTACTTCCACTATGGAGGCTGAGTTCGTCTCTTGTTTTGAAGCTACCTCACACGGTGTATGGTTGAAGAGTTTCATATTTGGGCTTAAAGTTGTGGACTCTATTTCGAGGCCCTTGACATTGTACTGTGATAATTCAGCTGCTGTTTTTATGGCTAAGAACAATAGGAGTGGTAGTCGTAGTAAACATATCGACATTAAGTACTTAGCCATAAGAGAGCGTGTTAAAGAAAAGAAAGTGGTTATTGAACACATCAGCACTGAATTGATGATCGCGGATCCTCTGACTAAAGGCATGCCACCAAAGGGTTTCAAGGATCATGTAGCGCGAATGGGACTTAGTTCCATGATGTAATGTCATTGTATATACTTGTTCTTCAATGAAACTCTTATTCAGTTTGGATATTTCTCCTTTAAGTTGTATACATATTTGTTTGTTTTGAGGAATATCATTATGTTTGGACCACGAATAAACATAGGGTTTATTCATTAAGTTATTTGGGCTATGTTGGGAAGTGTAACATATTGTGATACATGGAAGACAATACTCACATTTAGAGGAACTGTCGCCATGATCCGTATGTTAATATCGTGCATGGTAGAAAATACATAGACCAAGTGGGAGAATGTTGGTTAATTTAGATTCCTACTGGCCAGGGGAATAACCAACTCCTGATTTTGTGGTTTATGTATTTTGAAATTTGAACGTACAAAACAGCGGGAGTAAGTTTGCGACTCCGTAACCATCGCCCATAACGTGCTCCGAAAATCTCTATGATGGCAGAAATTTCTGGAGGGTTTGTGTATATAAAAATGGTCCCTGGTACTGCTCTACGATATGAGAAAAACCACACACCATCGATCTGGGTAGAGAAAGGACCAGAAGAACCAGAATTCAAAGCTTCTTCCTTTTTATTTTTATCCCGAGGCCGGAACAATGGCGGAGGTAATCCTCAATACTATTTCCGCTGCTTTACTTTATTTTGAAGTGCCATGTTGATCTAAATCATATTAGGCACGTTATTGGTATTTACATTATGATCATCTTTGATTGTTAAAATATCTCGCATTAAATAGGGTGATATGAGATCATTGGTGATTTTGTCATTTTTTTTTTTTTGGTACGAACGGGCGATCACACTAATCTAGCGCGAGTCAGCCCAGATAGATCAGAGTACAAAATTTACTGCAAAGGAGCAGGGCAGGGGTCACCCGGCGTCAAAATCCATGGACCAGAAAGCAGAGCCACTGAAGCAGCAATCCAGTCCGCCGCAGAGTTGGCTTCGCGATATATATGACGGGACTGGACACAATCAATCTCCCGCAGAATAGCCCAAATATCCAACAAAATCGGATTAGACAGAGCAGGAGGGCAATTCTGCGTCTGGATCCAAGCAATAACCGACATGGAGTCGCCCTCGATACAAATCCTCTGAGCATGAAGAACCCGAGCAGCATAAGAAATACCCGCCCAAGCCGCGTAAAGTTCAGTCATGGGGACAGAAGAGTCGAGAGAACCAAAACCTCCTGCCGCCAAAAGGTCACCATGAGGACCTCTGATAATGAACGCTGACCCAGCAACTCTACCACGGACACTCCCGTCAAAATTGACTTTGACAAACCCTGGAGGGGGGGCTCCCAGGAGATAAGAACCGTATGCCGGTTCGCTGCCGAAGCAGCAGGGGATCCCCAGTGGCCAGAGATATCAAACCCAATCCGAGCACAGTCCATCGCCAATAATCTGATCTTTCTAGCAGTCTTATGCAGAGAGATAGTGTCATCAGAGAAAATAAACTAGTTCCTAGTTAGCCAAATCTGATAGGCAGTGACCGCCCAGAGGCCTTTCTTATGCTGAGGGCATCTCCGAAGATTCAGAAGGAAAGAAGAGTACAGGGAGCCCGAGTCATTCTGTCTGAAAGGATAACCCACCATAAGCCAGACCCGTCTAGCTCTTGGGCAGATGAAAATAGCATGATCTATAGATTCCTCCTCCAAGCTGCATAACGGGCAGATCGACTCAATAGGGATACCCCTTCGAGAAAGGAGAGCACAGGTAGGGAGGGAGCCCCACAGAAGTTTCCAGATAAATAACTGAACTCTGGGGATAGTAGGAAGCTTCCAAATCCACGCAGCATCTTCCAGGCACTGAGGCTGAGATCTGAACATCATCATCAGATCCCTAGTCGGGGCCTTAGAGAGACAGGAACTCTGCCAGAGTCTAACATCAGAGGAACGACCAGGAAGAAGAGGCATCAATAAGATCCGCCGGGCAAGTTCCGTACCAAACAATCTGGTCACCGAGGGGATATGCCAAGCAGGAGGATCAGAGGATATCAAGTCCTTGACCCGAAGACTGGAAGGGGTCTCTATGCTGATAAAGGAGGGCCATCGAGAGAGAGGAAGCTCAGAAATCCAAGTATCCTGAATAACACTGACCGAAGAACCATCACCGATCATCCAGGAGAGATTGTCCAAAATAGCCTGACCATAGCGACAGATCTCCTTCCAAAAGGAGGAGCTTCCCCGAGGTGGCGAAATATACATGGCAGATGTCCATTCTCCATACCTAATACGCATCAGGGAGCTCCAAAGACAATGTGGCTCAAGAAAAAATCTCGAAGCATGTCTGGCAATAAGGGCTTTTCTTCTAACAATCAAGGACTGGATACCGAGACCACCCTCAGCAATAGGCATACAAACCAAGTCCCAGGATAAAAGGTGAATCCCATGACCATCCTGCACAGAAGCCCATAGGAAATCACGAAAGCATCTCTCGATCCTTCGCAGACAAGTAATTGGAATGGCTGAATTCGACAGGATATGCAGGGGAAGGGAGGAAAGAACTGATCGAATAATAATAACCCTAGCCATCATAGAAAGACCAGTCACCTGCCATCCCTCGATGCGCTGGCGCACCCGCGACTCAATCTCGGAGAAATCAGAACAGCGGGGACTTCGCCCCGTTATAGGAATCCCCAAATAAATAAATCTATCAGTCTGAGTGGTGATACCCGACAGTCTATGATGGCTTCTCTAGTGGATCTAGAGGTCTTCGGGCTAAAACAAATAGAAGACTTCAGAAAATTAACCTTCTGACCAGAAGCCTGGCAGTAGCTCTGAATAATAGAATGAAAAGAAGCCGCATTCTCAATAGAAGCATGGCCAAGTAAGATACAATCATCAGCAAAGAGGAGGTGGGAGACAAAAGAGCCCTCGGGACCAGCCATAACTGGGGCAATCCGCCTGTCCATCTGAGCCTGGTGTAAAGCCCGAGAAAGATCATCCGCAGCCAGGATGAAAAGCAAAGGAGATAAGGGGCAACCCTGGCGGAGACCAACACTAGAGTGGAAAAACTCAGTCGTGTTTCCATTGATAATTAGAGAAAAGGAGGGCTTATGGATGCAAGCCATAATCCATTCTATAAATAATTCATCAAACCCAAACTCCAGAAGAGAGTGGTACAAAAAAACCCAGCTCAAACGATCATAAGCACGCTCCATATCAACCTTAACAGCCATAAGACATCGTCTGGCCGGGGCTCTATAAAGAACATGCATAAACTCCTGAGCAATAAGAACATTATCAGAGATAGACCTCCCTCTAATGAAAGCCCCCTGCTCCTCTGAAATGAGGCGAGGAATCACCAGACAAAGGCGGCGAGCTAATAGGCGAGTACAAACTTTATACAATGTAGAACAGAGGCTAATGGGCCTAAAGTGCTGAGGGAGAGAAGCATCCACTCTCTTGGGCACCAAGGTAATGAAAGTCTGATTCCATTCAGAAGGAATATGTCTAGCTCTGAAAACATCCTGAATAGCTTGAACAACCTCCCGACCAACAATATCCCAATAGTGCCGAAAGAAAAATGGTGGAAAACCATCAGGCCCAGGGGCTTTGTTCGGCCCAAGCTCCCACAGGGCCTCCCTAATCTCATCAGCCGAGATCGGCCTGGTAAGCATATCGTTATCCAGGGAGGAGACCTTCCTAGAAGACGGAACCTGAACAACCGGATTCCCATCACCATTAGAGTCAGCCCATCTGGTCCGGAAGAAATGGAGAAGAAGGTCACTGATAGATTGAAAATCCTCCCTAGTATGCCCGTCTTCATCTACTAACCTCCGAATCCGATTAGCAGCTCTCCGCTTCAGAGTGGCCTGATGGAAGAATCTGGTGTTACGATCCCCATCACAAATCCACTGAGCCCGAGATCTCTGCCACCAATACATCTCCTGCTGCCGTAAAAGGGAGTGGTGCCGAGCCAGCAACTCCCTGAGGAAAGAGAGGTCCGAGTCTGCCAAAAACCCTTCCTGTCCTCCTTAGCCTGCATAACTTTAATATCAGTTTCAACCTGCTCAACTTGTCTGACCAGATCCCCCACCTCAACCCTGTTCCATCTGGATAGTCTATGTCTGGCCATCTTAAAACACCGAGATAATCGATAGACAGCATTGCCCCTAACAGGAGTATGCCAGATCTGAGATATAATAGAACGAGCAGCTGAAAGACCAGTCCAAAACTGCTCAAATCTGAATTGCTTCCGCATAAGCTGATCAGCCTCCGTAGAAATCAATATAGGGCAATGGACAGAAGCAATCCTAGGGAGATGAGTGACAGTAACCATAGGGAATCTTTGGAGCCACTGGGGAGAAGCCATGGCATGATCAAGTCTCTCCCAGACTCGAGCAGACCCCTGGCGGTTGTTGCACCAAGTGAATTGGGATCCCGAATACCCTAAATCCAAAAGCCCAGAAGAGCCAATAAAGGATCTGAATTCATTAATATCAGCTGAGCCAGAAAACCGTCTGCCTCCACATTTTTCATTAGCCTCAGTGATACAATTGAAATCCCCCACAATGATAGACGGAATACCCTTAGCAAGGAGGGAAAGCAGTTCGGACCAGAGAACCCTTCTCTTCCAGTAGTCCGTGCTGGCATAGACAGCCGAAAGAAACCAGGGGTCAGAAGACCCCTCAGAGATCATAAGGCCAATTTGCTGATTGCACTGATGGAAAGCATCAATTCTGACTGCAGAGGTGTGCCATATAGCCAGCATACCTCCCGACAGACCAACAGCCTCCACAACATAAGAAGACCAAGTACGGGCAATCTGTCTATGAAAACGGAGAAGACTATCCCCCGAAAGTCTGGTCTCCAAGAGGACACAAATGTCAAAGTGGTGAACTTGCAATAATCTACTAAAGGAGGATCGAAAAGAAGGTTTTCGAGCTCCTCTAACATCCATAGTAAGATCTTCATTTACAGGATGGCGGAGGATGGGACCCCTCCTTGATCCACTAGCATATCACTATCAATCATACCAGCATTCAACTGGGAGCCATCAACAGGCTTCAGAACTGAATCGGTCAACAGTCCCTCCGAACCAGGATCAGACTCACCTGAAGAGGAAGACTGTGCCTGAATTGGGGAACCAGAGATCAATCCCATAGGTTCGCCAGAAGAGTCAGCCAACGGAAGATCAACCCTTCCAACAGATTGATCCCTCACCGCCTCCAGAGCACCAACCTTAGAACAAGGAACCTGATCCAGCTGAATCGGAGAGCCGCAACTAATCTCTCCTATTTTGGTGAAAGAAACCTTTCCTTTTCCCTTTTTCTTGTCTGATTTGGATAAAATTCTAGGAGCATGAGAAACCTCCGGCCTAGCTCGCTTAAGTGGACCTGAACTGACATCCCTGCTACCCACAGGACCATCATAGCTCACCACTGTAGCAAGAGAGGAGAAAGGGTTATGAGTCAATGTAGGAAAGTTCAGACCAGGCTCCAGGGAATCAATCTCAGCATTAGATTTAAAGTTCAGAGAAGCTGCCTTAGAAACGGCACGCTCTCTCTGAACCGGCACGGGACTGTTCCCATTAACCCCAATGACCTTATCCTTCCCGGGGAGCGCCACCACATCATCAGGCCTTAGATGCAATCTTGAGGACGAGGAGGGTCTCCGGCGAGCAATCTTCACCGGAGCAGCCCACCCTTCAGTCGATTCAACCGTGCCCACTGGAATCCCCTTCTTCACTACCTGGGACGCAGAAGCTGATCCAGAGTTTGAAGCCGAAGCCATCGGCGAAGTCTTCACCTTCTCCACCACCTGAGGGTTAGAATCAAAGGATCTCTTCCGAACAGCAACGAGCCACGGCCCAAACAGAGGACCAGAAACAGAGCTATCCCCCTCAGGACAACTCGGCTGAGAACAGGGGCCATCCAAGTGCAGAGTAGCACAGCTCAAGCAAACTCCCTCCAAATTCTCATAAACAAAATTCTGCCAGAATGGATTGAAGCTTCCTTGAATCCGGGTACCTGGCCGGAGAGGGCGACTAAGATCAATCCGCAGACAAACCCTCGCAAACCCTCCCCTTGACTTCGCCACAGTAGCTGCATCAACGCAGACAAACTCACCCGCTGGCTCAAGAATAGCTCTAAGGAATTCCTCCTTCCAGAATTCAAGAGGCAGAAGCGGCAATCTCACCCAGATCAACGCAGAGGAGACGGAATCCTCCGCCGGTGTAAACTCCGGTTTCCACGGCTCTATACCAATCACCTGGCCGTTGATTACCCAAGGACGATGCAGAACCAGATCACAAGCTTCCTTGGATTCAAAATGGAAAACATGGCATTTGAATGCCAAGCTAATTGGAAAGATTTCACCTGAGATACCAACTCGTCGGAATTCCCTAATAAAGGCTTCAGCCGGGATCCATCGATGGAACGAGCGGACGATCAGAGCCTTCTGCTGCCAGCCCACCACCTCCTCATCAAGCTCCGCCACCGGGGGATGAGTCACCTCCGGGAACGAAGCCTGCAGCCTCTCGATAACAGCAGACGAAGGGGACTGGGTAACCCAGTGAAAATCATTCGACATCAACCTCTTCCCCGGATTCCGGCTACCTTCGACCGAAACTGGAGCCATAGGAATGGAGGGAAGGCCGAAGAGAAAAAACCGGAGAAACGGCGAAGGAGCAGAGACGAAGAACACCCAGCAATCAAGGAAGAAGAACACGGACAGACGAATCTTAAAGCAGGAGAAAAACGGAGAACCAGAGCACTCGGGCGCACGATTCTTAAAGCAGGAGAAAAACTGCAACCTATTAAGTTTTCACTGTTGATTTTGTCATTGACGATCCTATCGTCGATGATTCTGTTGATTAATCAAATAGCCCCTATTTGCTTGTTTAGATTCGTAGAACATTTTGAGTGGGCGACCTTTTTTTTTCGTCAATGATAGAGGCCATAGGCCTAATGGACTGATGTAGAATCGTAGATCCTTTACGCAAACAATGGATGCTTATTCCTTCCTCAGCGCCCATAAATTGTCGGATTATTCCCAATTAACTTTGCTTTGAACTATATGCAGCAAATGATTAACCAACTCCGAATATGGACAACGACCCTTCTTTTGCGCTAGGGAAAAAACTCCCATCCCCAAGGCCAAAACCTAAATAAATAATTGTTTGGTGGCGCTAACCAACCATAAGATTATCCAGAATACCTAAACCCAACAAAAATATATGCAGCTAAGATCTAGATATAGATTGCCAACCTCGCTGCTATCGTCACATAAACATAAGATAGATTCTTCTTTCCCAAGATTTAGCATATGAAAATGTGATCCATGAATTGATTAGGGAAAACTACGTCGTATAAATATATTCAACCCCATGGTATTTAATTAATGGCGGATATCGAATCCGGTTACCAAATTAGAAACGCGTCTTTTACGCGGTCCCAGTGCACACCTGTACACCCTCTGTTAGGTGTGTCAGGCCAACAGTCCTTCCAATTGTTAATATAAAATTAATAGGAGGCCCCATGACTAGCCCAAACACGCCACCCTCCGAGCCCACGGCGCCGATGACGGGTCCAAGAAAAGCGCGAACCCTTCCACCGAATCAATCCAATTGCCAACGGCTGGCTACCTTTAACGAGAGAGCTTCTATTTGCACCGCAAAAATTACTCTCCACGCTCTTAGACTTTTAAAATATATATATATCTAATTTATCTCATTATGTAATAATCATTATATTCTTAAAATTTTCTCTCTTCACTTCATCCAGAACCTTTATCATTGTTTGGTCCTTATAGGCCGAACAGATGGCTTCTATTCAGCCCAACCTCTATTCAGCCACATGGAACCAAACAAAAGCCTTTTGTTCGGCTCATTCGGCCTTATGTTCGATCCTATTGGACTGAATAAAGGGCCTTTGTTTGGTCAAACAGGATCGAACAAAGAAGCCAAACAGGATAAATTTAAAAAATGATGAAAAAAAGGAAACGAATAGAGATGACGATGAGGTTGATAAGGGGAGGATGGAGGGGGGTTTGACTTGGGGGGCTTTTTTAATTATTATCATTTTTTTTGTCTCTTATCCGATGGAGAGGAGATCGTATTAAACAATAGCTTATAATCCTTCCATAAACGGCAAGCAAAAATTGAAAGTGGTATGCAGGTTTGGTAGCTGTCATGAGCAAACAGATCGGATCTGGGCATGCAGTAAATTTGGTAGCCCATGCCAGGAGCGGCAAATGGGAGCCTACGGATTTAGGCAGATTCGGACGTGCAGTAAATTTGGCAACCCATGCTAAGAGCGGCAAGTGAGAGCCTGCCAAATGCACGAACGTGCATAAATTTGGCAGCCCGAGCTAAAGATGGCATGCATAGATTTGACAGCTGAGTCAAGAATGGCATGCATAGATTTGACAACCTAAGCCAAGAATGGCAGGCGAGCGAGTGTGACGCGCAAAGATAAAAACCCTAATAGATTTTTGTAGCCATAAGGCCTTTTTCTCAATAAAAAGAAGAATCAAAAACCTCCAATGGATGCAGGCAAATTGTCGAACCACGTAAATCTTTGTGTCTTGTGTTTGGTTGCTCTTTTCTTCTTTATTTTTCTGCATTTAGATTAAATCTCATTCACGTTCTACGAGTTCCATGGTATTTTATTACACAACAATTAGTATCAGTGCACAGGCTAAGATGAGTGGATTGGGAGCGCACGACAAGCTCAACAAGTTCGATGGCAAGGAAAATTTTTCTCTATGGCAGATGAGGGTGAACGATATGTTAGCTCAGATGAAGGTTCACAAGGCTTTTAAGGAGACAAAAGCCCGCTAACATAAGAAGATGATTGGTAGGACATGGAGTCAATCGCCTTTAGTATAATCTGGATGTGTTTGGTGGATTCAATAGTATATGATGTAATCAATGAAAAGACAGCAAAGGGTTTATGGAAAAAACTGGAGAGCATGTTTATGTCCAAGAATGTCATTAATAAGCTATTCCTGAAGCACGATCTATTCAGTTTTAGAATGAAAAAAGGTGGAGACCTAGGGGATCATATAGCCCAGTTCAACCAAAAGGTTAATGATTTATTATGCGTGGATGTGAAAATTGATGAGGATGATAAGGCTCTAATACTTATATATTCTTTACCTCCACATTTAACCAATTTAATATGACATTGTTATATGAAAAGGAGACACTAGACTATGATGAGGTAGTACAAGCTCTTAGGTCCCAATGCAAAAGTTGGAGATAGAAAACTCACAGGCTAAGGGTTTGTCAGTCAGTTTAGAATGTGGCAAGGGCAGAGAAAGGAACAAGAAGAAAAAGAGAGGAAAGCCTAGGGTCAGATCCAAGTCAAGGGTGTCAAAGCAGGAGTATTTCAAGTGTCACCAAAAGGGTCACTGAAAGAAATATTGTCCTCTATTGAAGAATCAGGGAGCTGATAGGAAGGATGCAGCTTCAAGTTCAGCTAGTGTTACTACATATGCTTCAGAGGAGGAGGAGGATCTTTTGGTAGCCTCGTCGAAAGGTAATGACTCACTATCTAACACATGGACATTGGATTCTGCATGCTCATCACATTATATGTCACATAGGAATTGTTTCCATAGTTATAAAGCCTATGGTGCTGGTAGTGTGACATTGGGTGATAATTATTCTTGCAAGGCTGTGGGGATTTATAGTGTTAGAATTAAGATGTTTGATGGTATAATCAGGACATTGGAGAATGTAAAACATGTCCCTAAATTGAAAAAGAATTTGATTTCTCTAGGACAGTTAGAGAAGCAACTGTGTAGTTTTTCAGTAACTCCAAGTAGTAAAATTCTTAAGGTTTCTATAGGTACTATGACTGTGATAAAGGGAAAGCGGATAGAAAATAATTTGTACAGACTATTGGGTAGTACAGTTGTTGGTAATGGGTTTGCATGCTCATCAACAGAGAATAGTTTGGATACCTCCAAACTCTGGCATATATTGTTAAGGCATATTAGTGAGTAGGGTTTGTAAGAACTACAGAAGAGGAAATGTTGGATAGGATTATACGGTGTCAAGTTGGGTTTTATGAATTCTGTGTTTATGGTAAACAGAATAGGATTTACTTCAGGTCCTTTTCACAGAGAAGCAAGCAGGTATTAGAGTATGTTCACTCAGATGTCTGGGGTCTAGCACAATTGCAGCAAAAGGTGGAGTTAGGTATTTTGTGACATTTATTGATGATTTCTCCCGAAAGCTTTGGGTGTACTTTATGAGAGAGAAGAGTGATGTATTCTCTAGGTTCAAGGAGTGGAAGCCAGTGTTAAGAAATAGATAGGGAAGAGCGTGAAGTGCTTAAGGTCTGATAACGGGGGTGAGTACACATCTAATGAATTCCCAAGTTTATGCAAGAAAGAGGGAATTGAGAGGCATTTCATAGTTTCTAAGACACCTCAGCAAAATGGGGTTGCAAAAAGGATGAACAGGATACTATTAGAGAGAGCTAGAGCTATGAGATTACAAGCAGGTTTGCCCAAATAATTTTAGGCAGAAGCAATGAATACAGCTTGTTTTATTATTAACAGGTCACCTTCAGTGAAGTTAGAGGGGAAGTCTGCAAAAAAGGTCTAGATAGGTAAGGATGTTGACTATTCTGTACTCAAGATTTTTGGATGTCCAGCTTATCCCTTAATTCCCAATAATGAGAGAACAAAACTAGATTCAAAGTCTAGAAACAGAATCTTTGTCGGGTATGAAAAGGAGTAAAGGGATATAGACTTTGGGATCCTAAGGAGTAGAAGGTGATAGTTAGCAGGGATGTAGTCTTTGATGAGCAGGCTATAGTAAATAAGTAGGAATCATCTTAAGTAAAAACTATGGGTTCAAGTTCTAAGGTAAATGTGGAACTTAGACTAGACAGTCCTTCAAGTTTAGTTAAGTAAGTAGTTGAAACAGAAGGCATAATGATGATTTAAAGAGTACAGAAAAGCAGTAGCATTAACAAGAACACAGAACCATCATAGATAGACCTAGACGCATAATTAGATTCCCACCCAGGTATCATACAATGATGAGTCAACTTCTTTTGATTTACTAACTAGTGATGGAGAACCTAGTTCTTTTCAAGAAGTAGTATCAGTTTCAGAAAAGGAAAAGTGGTTAGAAGCTATGGCTGAAGAGATAGAGTCACTGCATAAGAATCGAACATGAGAGTTGGCAGAACTTCCTAAGGGTAAAAGGATAGTTAGGTGCAAGTGGGTCTACAGAAAGAAGGAAGGAGCCTCAGAGAAAGAAGGTATGAGATATAAAGCACGGTTAGTTGCTAAGGGGTACTTATAGAAGCAGGGGATTGATTACAATAAAGTATTCTCACCGGTGGTTAGGCATACCACTATTAGGGTGTTATTAGCCTTGACATTTCAGCTAGATTTGGAGTTAGAGCAGTTAAATGTCAAGACAGCCTTCCTTCATGATGAATTAGAAGAGCAGATTTCATGGAACAACCAGAGGGATTTGAGGAGCTGGGAATGGAACACCTAGTGTGCAAGCTTAAGAAGTCTCTTTATGGATTGAAGCAGTCCCCAAGGTAGTGGTATAAGCGGTTTAACTCCTACATGTTGAGTATTTGCTTTACCCATTGTGAGTATGACTGTTGTTTATACTTCAAGTCACTGAAGGATGGTTCTTTCATTTATTTGTTGATTTATATTGATGATATGTTAATTTCTGCAAGAAATTTGAAAGATGTGTGTGACCTAAAATCCTTGTTGAGTAGAGAATTTGATATGAAAAACCTAGGTGCTACTAAGAAAATCCTAGGCATAAAATTGACAGAGATAGAAAGAACATGAAGTTATGGCTCTCACAAAAGTACATTGAGAAAGTATTGGAGAGGTTTGGTATGGACAAGGCAAAGCCAGTTACTACTCCACTGGCTAATCACTTCAAGTTGTCCAGCTTCTAGTGTTCTAGAACAGAGGATGAAGTGTGGTACATATCAAAGGTTCCTTATGTTAGTGCGGTGGGAAGTTTGATGTATGCAATGGTTTGCACACGACCAGACTTGGCCCAAGTAGTCAGTATGGTTAGCAGGTTTATGGCTAACCCAGGCAAGGAGCATTGGCAGGCTATAAAGTGGATTCTTCGATACTTGAGAGGTACGTCTGATTATGGTATTTATTTTGGTACAGTAGATTATTTAGTTTCTGTTATTGGTATATGGACTCAGATTATGCTGAAGATGTGGATGATAGGAAGTCTACTACATGCTATGTGTTCGCACTTGCAAATGGTCCAATTAGTTGGAGGTCAGCCTTACAAAGTATGATTGCTTTATCCACCACAGAGGCATAATACATGGCTATAACAGATGCAGCCAAGGAAGCGTTGTGGTTAAAAGGTCTTGTCTCAGAGATTGATTTTGAGCAGCAAGCTTTAGGTATATACTACGACTGTCAAAGTGCCATTGAATTGTCCAAGAATCATGTGTATCATGCCAGAACAAAGCACATTAATATAAGGTACCATAAGATCAGAGAGTTGCTTACTTCATGTGAGATCCTATTATTGAAGGCACATACAAGGGATAATGCAGCAGATATGGTGACAAAGATACTTCCTTTGTAGAAGTTCAAACATTGTTTGGACTTGCTCCAAGTTACAAACTGATATTGTGAAGATGTTGAGGGCTTCAGGGGGAGGTATGGGTCCTCAAGGTTGAGCGGATCTTCTAAGGGAGTTCGCCAAGGTGGAGATTGTTAAACAATGGCTCACAATTTTTCAGAAACGACAAGCAAAAATTGAAAGTGGTACGCAGGTTTGGCAGCTATCATGAGTGGACGGATCTGGGCATGCAGCAAAGTTGGTAACCAATGCCAGGAATGGCAAGTGGGAGCCTGCGGATTTGAGCGGATTCGAGCACGTAGCAAATTTGGCAACCCATACTAGGAGCGGCAAGTGGGAGCCTACCAAACGCACGAGCGTGCATAGATTTAGCAGCCCGAGCCAAGGATAGTACGCATAGATTTGACTGTTCGAGTCAAGAATGGCGCGCATAGATTTGACAGCCCGAGCCAAGGATAGCAGGCAGACAAGTGTGATGCGCAGAGAAAAAAATCCTAATAGCTTTTTGTAGCCTTAAGGCCTTTATTTCAATAAAGAAGAAGAACTAGAAACCTTTCGTGGATGTAGGCAAATTGCGAACCACGTAAATCTTTGTGTTTTATGTTTGGTTGCTCTTTTTTTCTTTATTTTTCTATATTTAGATTAATTCTCATTCGCGTTTCATGAGTTTCATGGTAGTTTATTCCATAATAGATCGGGTGGAAAGTCGTCGTCATCGCTTGTCATCGAAAGGAAATAGAGCTGGATGGATGCCATTGTCACTTACTATCGGATAGAAAGGAAAGCCGGAGCCGGATGTTTGCTCTAAAAGAAAAGAAGAAAAAAAAAAGAGAAAAAAAAAAAAGAGAAGAGAGAGGCCGAATGAGGAGAGGGGTAATTTAAGAATTTTATTTTTTATTTTTTGAAGCGTCGTTTTCAAATTCGGAAGCGTGGAGAGCAATTTTTGAGGTGCGAATAGAAGCTCCCCTTTAATGACCGCTCACGCGCAAGTTACGCGTGGGCAATAAGCTGGCACGTCACTGTTCTCGGTGCTTTTAAATACCAAAGCACTTTGGTACCCCCCGCCCATAACATCTCAGTGCCTTTGTTTTATTTTAAGCCTTCGACCTCATGGCGGCCCCCAACCCCACCCCAACTCCATCCAAACTATTACATGTAGATGCCGTCCAGACCGTGACGCCGGGGAGGGTGTCGGCGCCCGGACAGTCGCGCCGGATCTCCGTCGCTGCTCCTCTTCGGCCCGAGGTTCTTCAAAGCCACCTTCGAGTCATTCTTTACTATGAGAAAGGCAAGGAGGAGGAGGAGGAGGAGGAGGAGGAGTCGGCATTGGTGATGGCGGCGTGGATTAAGGAGTCGCTGAGTGCGGCCATATCGGAGGAGCCACTGCTCGCCGGGAGGCTTCGAAGGGACGACGAGGGCGATGGGTGCTGGGAGATCAAGTTCAATGACTCGGGAGTGAGGTTGGTGCAGGCCTCGGCGGAGATGACCATGACCGAGTTCTTGGGCTCGAAGGAGAGGGATGGGAGAGAGCGTCTGCTGGCCTCTTCGGTGGACGTGGACGTAGAGAATCCTCACCACTCGGCTCTGTTTTATATTCAGGTGGATTTATTTCCTTCTTTTTGCCCTTTCGTTCTTCCTTTTCTTCTTCTTCTTTTTCACTTTCTCATCAAATCTTCTTATTTTAATTATTTACGTAAATTAATTAAGCTTAATTGATATTCGAACCTTGGAGGAACTTAACATCATGGGACAGCTCCACCAGATTAACCTACGAACTTCCCAAATCCACATCCAAGCGAGATCGATGGACCCATATATATATAGCTTTATTATTTTTTTTTTAAAAAAGTTGGGATCTCTCCCATTTCTTTGTTGCAGGTGACCCAATTCCAGGATGATGGCTACTCCCTTGGAATCAGCTGTAGCCTTCTGCTGGTGGATCCTTGTTCTTAGCGCGGTTCCTCAAGTCATGGGTCCAAACCCACGCCCAAATGCTTTCCCTTGGCCAACTTTCCAAAGACCCCATGTTTCACCTGGCTTACTTCCAAAGACCAAATCGGCCAACCCGCATCCGGTCCACTCCGCTCGACTCCACCCCAGCCAACGCCGCCATGGCCACCACCACCACAATGCTCTTCAAAGTTGCTCGAGCTCGAGACCAGGGCTCGCCGCCATCCTACAGGGAGCTTGCCACCCTCTGCCTCACAGAGGCCACGGAAAGGACCGAGGGGAAGGCCACGTCCGACTTCACCCTCATCATTAACGACCATGGAGGCGACCTAAAAATTGAGCCTTGTAGTAGTACCAGTACCAAGGGGTTGGCTCAATTTAGGCCCTTCAATGGTGCACTAATTGTGGCGTGGTGGGACGAGCTTGGCTTTGAAGAAATTAGTCTCAGTCAAGAAGGAAACAGACCCGTTCATGTGTCGTGCCGAGTTGTGACGACATGCAGTGACGAAGGCAGTGTGATGGTGATGATCCCCTCGGATGAGGAGGATTCTACGGATTTGATCATCAGCACAACAATCCCAAAGAAAATTTAGGCTTGTGACGTAGTAGTATTTGCTTGTTTGTGTCAACGGTACGTGTTGCTCATGTTTGATGGTTTGTACTGTTAAAAATGTTTGGTGAAGTTAGTTGATTGTGTGCTGCTATATATCTTGGTGAAGATGATACCTTTCGTCTTTTGGTTCTTTTCCTCTTCTGACCAGGATCTTTGGTCCCTTGTTGGAAACGTTTTGTTAATCTTTGAACGAACTATATTTGGATTGCATGTGTTTCAACGAAGTGCCATTTATCTGCTTTCATCACATGAAACAAATGTTATTTATCAATATATATATACCACATAAGAATGGTATATTGGGTGAGTCTAAATTTCGCATCATTTGCACCAATGTGCATGCTCGGATAACTATCACAATGTTTATCTTAGAAATGAAGAGCTTTGTTCATTTTAAAAACAGAGAGCATTGTGTTGAAATAAAATATGTAATATATTTGTTTCATCCATGGTCAAAATGTCCTTCACATGGGGAAGGGTTTCAATTGATGGTCCCAGGTATTAAGACAGTATTACAGTGTCATTGGATTAAAGATCACATTTAGAGAGAATGAGAGAAAGAAAGTTCTAGAATAATTAAAATAGTAAGAAAGTTTTAGAATAATTAAAATAGTTTGTCCTTTAGTATTTATGAGTTTCAAAGGACAACGATAACATCTCTTCAATGGGATACATCTCATCACCGACGCAACTCTTCATATTAAATTTAAATTCTATCAACTTTCTACTTAGAAAACTTCAACGGCTATAATTATTATTTTATATGGTATATAGTATACATTAAAAGTGTGATCACACTACATACGCCAATATCAATTGTTAACCCCGAAGCCATTGCCTTCTGGAATTATATAGTCAAGCCATCTTTGTGGTTTTTTCTTCTAAACAAAACTTAGGTATATTTCATCAAATATTTGCTATCTCAATTAATAAGCGATGCATATCTAATCATTTCTCTCAACAATCAACACTTATTTGCCAAATTATTCCCACTTAAAGTGACAACCATGCAACATTAATTGAGTCAAATTGTTGTATGCGCATAGCTTTTTACGTAAGAAATTGTAAGGTAAATACCTAGCAAACTACACCTTTTAAGGGTTTGTTTAGATTTTTGAAGAGAAAGAAAAGAAAGGATAAAGAGTGAGAAAAGAAGGAAAAAAAGAAAGGATTGCTATTCTCTACTTGTTGAGATATGAGAAGAAAAGAGAAAAAAAAATAAGAAGATAATTTATATTTATTTCTTTGGAGAAAACAGAGAAGGCAGAAGGAAAAAATATTTATAAAATCATCAATATATCCTTTATTATAAGAAAATTCAAATCAATTGGTTAAGATAAAATTGGATAGATAAAACAAAATTAAAACCCATTTCCTTCCTTCTCTTTGTTCTCTAATTTTGGAGGTAAAGAAATCTAAGGAGAAGAATGACTAGCCCTTATTCCACTCTCTCTCCTTCTTTTCGTGAACCTTTTTAATATTATTCTCTTTCTTTTTTTCTTTCTTCCAGACATCATTAACTTCTATTCACACAGACCTTAGGCTCCATTCTTTAGATGGTATCAAAGTTACTCGTGAATCTATATTTCTCCAAGTATACGTAGGTAACATTTAGACAAAAAAATAATTTTTTTATTCTTTTATACATTAGTAAGTAACACTAGTATTTGTTATACATGTTCTTTTTCATTATAACATTTTTGAATATGTTGCTAAGACCTATTTATTTTTCATAATAACCTTTATACTGAAGGCCCACTTTGAAGACTAATTATATATTATCTCTCTACAATCGAAGCTTAATATCTCTTATCAAACTATATTTAGCCATATTTTTAATATATACATAATTATATAAATTTATTTTAAAATAAAAATAAATTTTTATAGTTACTATTTACTAATTAAATAATAATATCACATTTCTTTAAAAAGCATAAATTACATCATAAAAAAATATTTTTATTTCAATTATAAAGTTTTCATTGACATTATATTCTTACTTTTTTTTTTTTTAATACATTGAGAGAAAGATAAATAAAGGAAGCATTAGGAAGTATTAACGAAAGAAAGAACTATAATCGTGTAGGAATATTGTGAAAGATTATATATTTATATATATATATTAAATATATTAAATATATAAAAAATTAATTTTGATATCTTTCGAATGATTAAGCGTTATCTTTAATAATGGATAAATAATATCTTAAAAATACACCTCATAGGCTCCGATTCGAAGGGCCTGGGTACGGCGCGTCTGATTCCTTGCTTCCGGCCGGTTCCATCGGCACGAGGCTCGAATGAGCTTTTTCGGCTCTCTGAAACTTGATCTAATGGACAACGCGATAACTTCCAGCAGAAGCCGGCTTTCCGGATGGAGAATCCCTTCAGCCTCAAGGTTTTCCAGGTCTTTACGGGATTCGGCGTCGGCTGTGGGGTTGGTATCGGCGTCGGGCGACCCATATATCTAGGTAAAGCACACTCCCCACCCCTTAAACCCCATCAAACACTCAAATACTTCCATGAGGTGATGGACTTGGGAGTTCTGTTCAGAGGAAAGGGCGAAGGAGACTCACTTAAACGTACTGGAAAATGCCAATTTCTTCTCTTAATTGTGGGTTTTTGTGGTATTTTCTCTGTGAGGAGATTTCACGAACGTGTTATGTGCATGCAAGGAAGCCTGATTTAGATGACAATTTGTGATGTTATAAGTATAATTGCCGGTTCGTGAACGTATATTATGGATGTAGCGTTAATGTCTTTTCGTGTTGTTGATTGATATAGGCCTAGATTTATAAGATACAATCAATCTGTTTGTTAACTTCATTAATTGTTATTTTTAGGTCATTTGATTATGTTCAACTGTTACTGAACATATCGTAATTATCATCAACCAGCTTCAGATTGACCTCATTGCAGTACCATGCAAGCAGAGGTGGCTTATTACTTGGATTTTGTGTTCAAAAGGATGGTGACTAACATGTAGAGGATAATTTTTTACTAAATATTAATGGTCTTGCATTACTTTAAAAAAAAAAATCGTAAAGCTTTTCTTATCCGCAGTTGATGGTTTCTACGAATATTGGAAATATACAAGAATGTTTTCTTCCTCTGAATCATGGAAGGAAAAAACTTGCCAGCTTGGCAAGACTGGCAATAACTCACTATGGTGTCAAAATTAAGTGCTCATTCGGTTATCAGAGGAAGCACTGAAGATCTATAAGATATTAAACGTATTTCAATTCATATGCTCTGTATTTTCTGTACATTGCACAATTACAATGTATTAAAATAGCAAGCAATATTTTCTTTCTGAATGTTCTGTTAATGTTGTCATAGTTTCTGAAATATTGAGAGAATTGACTTTGATTCTGCATATTACAGGTAGGCATGGACTGTTTATTTTAAGATGAGAATGGACTGTTTATTTTAAGTTGAGAAGTAATATTATGCATTATATTGCATTAATAGCTATTCCACTGCATAATTTATTTGGACATTCTCCCCTTCCGATAATTGGTACATATTTTTATTGCTAGAAAGTTTCAACAATTTCTTGATAACTTCTCATGGTACTTTTTGAGTAGTTTGGATTTCTGTAAGACATTGTGGATATTTCTGTAAGACTTTGTGGATATATCTTGTTCTTGTCATCTACATCTGCCTCTTTGACTTATATTTTGTGGCTTAGAAACACCTTTAATTTCCTATATCAACACTGACAATCTTCCTCCCCTTCAAGATTTTTTTAAATTAAGGAATACCTTTAAGGTTAGCTGCTTGGTTTCTGAAGTGTAAGTTTGCTACCAATAAGTTAGATTATTTCACTACCAACCATATAACTTTTAGATTTTACTATGATTCTCCTACAATATCTCTTAAAATGAGAGACCAATTTATAGAGGGTTGACATGAGGTGAAACATCTGTCACAGAGATCTGCTCAAGCCTTCCATAGAACCTCCTTGATTTTGACTTTTGCTCCATGGTCATTTCATTTTTTTACAGGAAACTGTTGGGCTGGTTCATGCTTGTTAATCAACTATATGTTTTTTTCTTTAATTATATAATTCTCCAATTTATTTATGTTGATATATTCAATGACTCGAAGTAAGTTCTTCCCTATTTTTTATTGACACAGACTTCTTGCACTTTCAATTAAATTTTTTGTTCTGTGTAATAAGTTCTAATTAGTTTTCTACATTCCAGAAGAGCATGTAAGATTTGGATTTTTTTTTTTATGAGTAGCAGTCACATTTTACATCCACAAACATATCTATATTTATACTTTGATATTTTGCTTATCACTTGGTGCTGATGTGGTAGTTTTTTCTGGAAATGAACATTTGCCCTGTGTTGATCAGGTGCAATACCAGTGCTACAGCAAGTCATGAGTGCCACAAGAGGTGCAACAGATGCTTTCTCTGGAGTTGGGAGACATGTTAATGGCTCTGTAAGGGCATTCATGTGGTTCTTATTTTTGTTTCATCTTGTGTAAGTGAAATTATATAATTTCTCACTGTCCACTACTTGTTGATCAGCTAAAGAAGTTGGGAATGAAGAACATTGAAGCAGGTATTGGATGTGGGGTTGGTTTTGGCCATGGCTTTGGAGTAGGTATGTGTTATATAGGACTTCTGGAAGTGCATAAGTGCATGGCACAACTTTCTGAGTCACATTTTAAAAAATTTCAGGCTTTTCTGTGCATATGTTTGCGTATTTGATAAGTTATAACTTAGTTATATACTACCAACAATGCTTTCTAGGTAGGTAGAGTTTCTATTTAGACTGCTTTTTGCATGTCATCTACTTTATGAGTGGCTCAAAGAATCTATCATTAGCTGCACTGTTTGGACTTTACTGAGAAGTAAAATACTTCTGGGTTTATGAATCATTAAATGTTTTTGTTGGCTTTTTGAGGATGCAAAATGGATTTGGAAAAAGTTTAGTATTTTCTATTTTACATATTTTGCTATCTCTGCAGTTTAAGGTCATCAGGACACCAACGAGACTTCTCAAATTGCCAAAGAAACGGATCAGACAATGCACAATGATGAAACTATTGTAGGAATTGCTGGATCCAGGACATTTAATGCAAACTATGGTATGCTGTACAGGTGCATACCATCCCATACCAACCATATTGTACCATACTAGTACTGAATTGAGACTTTGTGCTGAGTATACCGATGCTGTACTAGTATGGTACTGATACAAGATCCAATATCCAGATGATGCTTCTTGATGCAAACCAATTAAAAATACCAGTCTATTCATGGTGTTAACCGATTTTAATTCTCTTGAGATGAGCACTTTATGTTCATTCGACAAAAATGCCTCTGTTTGAGAAGCGAAATCTACAAACATTGTGGGCTGCCAGTATGGAGCCCCGCAACTATAGTTATGGAACATATACATTTGTAAATTAGAAATGACAGTTAGAAAGAGAGAAATATGAAGTAAGTTGACATTTAATAAGTGGCATGCAATGACATTTCAGCTTCTGACATATATATTATATTCCTTCTTTTTGCATTGCAACTTTTGCTGCAGACAGGAAAAGAACCAGCAGCTTTATTTCTCTGTCGATGTTATCAATGGCAAATTTCTTGTTGTTTGCCTTATTTTCATTTTGGTGACCTCCTTGTGCTTCTTGTTCCGAATTCCTTTATGTATCATTGACTCTAATCTCTTATCTTTTTCCTATGCTCTTTTTAATCTCCTTTTTGCTCCTTAAACTTTACTTTTCTAAAATCCTGCCCTATAATTCAATGCAAAGTTCAAGTAAATACAATCATAGACTTCATTCATCGCAACTTACAACTCAACTCAACTCAACTAAGCCTTTTCCCAACTACATGGGGTCGGCTACATGAATCTACTTCCTCCACTCTGCTCTATTCAGGACTAAGTCAGCACTCAAATTATAAATAGTTATATCTTTTTTAATTATTTATGTCTATGTTAGTTTAAGTCTACCCCTACCTCTATCCTTACCATGGATTGTTAAAAGATCACTCTTTCTAACTGGAGCATCTAAAGGTCTTCGTTATATATGTCCAAACCACCGTAATCGATTTTTCTTATTTTATCTTCAATTGAAACTACTCCTATCATTTCTCGTATATGTTTATTTCTAATTCTATCTTTTAAATTTTACCACATATCCATCTTAACATGCGCATTTCTGTTATACTTAATTTATTTCTAATTTGTTTCATCACAACTTGAGCCTCTAATATTAACCTTTCTCCTTTAATTTTTTGAATCTAAAAACTTAAGGTCCATTTGGTTTTGCTTTTGTTCTATTTTTGTTTTCAAAAACCCAAGAAACAAAATAAACTAGACTAAAGAACATGTATGATCAGAACTTTTTCTGTTTTTGAAGTTGCCTGTGAAATCTTTAAGAGCTTTTGAAAACAAACATTTGTTACTTTCAAAAATGAGTGAAAACAAAAGGAAAGAATAGCACAAGTTTTATGCAAATGCTATCTTCTCCATGCAGTATTTCACTAATTTATAGAAAAAGAAAATACAAAAACAATAACGATCCCAAGCAGGCCCATGATGTGTATGTTATTTTTGTTCTCAGAGCTGAACCTTTTTCTGATATTCTCCTCCCTTGAATGCACTCTGCTACCCTAATTTATAGGATTCATTTTGATCAGATAAATTTTAGCCTAAGTATCTGTCACTCTATCATCAACAACAAAGAACTTACCATATTTATTTACAGAATAGTTTTCTTTAGGCTTTTTTTCCCTATATGGATAGTTTTACTGTTCTATTATTCAACAAGCTCTTGGCATATATCTAATTTTTTATTTCATCATGGGCATGGTCACAACATGATTTATGCACCTATTGGAGATTCTCTGATACTTATGTAAGTATTAGATAAAATGCTCAATTGGCCCTAGATATTGATGTTGATATTAGATATCTAAGCACATTTACACCCATCACCTTAGCCTAGCTACTACACTCTTACACTTTCAATAAGTATTGTCCGAACAACAAAAGATCTTCAGGTAGGGAACCTCTGTTTGGAAAATGTGGTTGACTTGGGGGTGGCTCAAGCAAATCGGAGTAGTGGGCTACAACTACAACAGGTCCTTGTTTTTAGGGATATTTGATACTTTGCCAGGTGATTTATCTTATCTATCCCCTAGCTTCTCCAGTACACTGGAACAATGCTAACTACATGATACTTAAAAAAATAGAGAAATCATAGTTTTTTATATGTAATTACATGCACTTGTATTATATATAATGCTCTTTCTCTATGTTTGTCATGTTATGGCTACACAAACAGAGATGTAATTAATCTGCCGTGCAGGAAGAATGGTCTGAAGTTTCGCTCAAAGCACCAAAACTGAAACTGCATGTTTCAGTCCAGTTTCAGTTTTGCCTTGAAGCTGATAGCAGAACTCCTGCTGATTTTGGAGTTTTGGCTAAAACTAGTTTCGAGGACCAAATTCATTGTATACATGATCTATGTGCCACTTTGTTGGCTTCTTTTAATCTCAGAAGAATTTTGCTGGATTAAACTTAAGTTTGCTGGTTCTAAGAAGATCTAAGGGCATCAAAAGTTGAAACATTATTTTCCAGCAAGATTGGAAGGAAAATATAATTTTTGGCATAGGTCTGTTTATTCTAAATGTCAGCTCCCCCTCCTCTCTGGGGCCACCGACAGCACACCTGCACACTTGTGGTAATCGGATAGAGTTTTACTAGTCTTTATGTAGCGCTCCATAAAGAGCTAGAGAACCCCAACTAATTATCATAAGTGGCAGACACACGAAAACACATCCTGTTAAAAACTTTTCATTTTCATCTCAATTATATACACAAATCACCCAATCAACATTAAGCATCAACCTGCTCAGATAATATTTTTCATGACATTCCTCAGGCAGTTTACAAGATCACATTCACATTCGACATTAAAATCCTAAGTGCACACATCATACTCATAATCTTCTCCAAAACATAAGTCTCGTATTCATATCCAAAAAGGTCTAAAACATCATTACATCCCACTGTACACATACACATATACAAAATACAATTATCAAACCACACTCTCTCAATATACAAGGCTAGCATTTAAACACTCTTGCATCCAAGCAAGCTTCACCAGCTAAGGGTCCTGTCCTGCTTATCTTGTGATCCTGGCAGAAATACTCACTGATCTGAAAGAACATTTAAATCATAGAGGGATGAGACCTAAGTCCCAGTGACTGGATAACCATCTAACTATGGAGAAATAGAGAACCATAACCTCTTAATTTCAATCGTATGCTGAAACTATTTAACTTGTACAACTCAAAGTACATTTTTAACATGATATCAGATAAAATAAAATGTAGCTTATTCTTCAAATAACATATCAGTACTGGAATACTCTATAATAACTCTTCACTGAAAGATAACTCATTAAAATAAAACTTCATGCATTACAATATGAAGATATGCATTCTTTATCTACAACCCAGACTCCCATCAGGATCTGCTTGCCCACTGGCATCTCAAGTAAGATCTCCCTCTCGGGATAACTATTTGGCCCATTGGCCCTTTTTATATCACAACATATGCTTTTAGATCTCATGATGCTGGGCTGTGTGTGTAATGCCTCTGAGGTACCACCCTACAGTCGCCCTTCTGTAGGTGTACTCTCATCGGGTGCGTGACTAGCAACAGGATCCCCGCACAAATAGCACCCCTTACCCGTGCGGTTCACCTGGCAAAGTGCTTTGTTCCTTAACCCTGGAACCTCGGGTTTTCTCTCTGCCCCCACGGGCTATATATAGTAATCAGCTCCACTGAGCTATGATTCATGCCCCCACGGGCTGCTCACAACCAGCCCCACTGGCTGGTTAGGCATGCACTCACCCCTGATTCTGGGGTTCATCGTACGATCTGTTCGCAAGGAGGTGCCGGCTCGATAGTAGTGTGCAATGCTCATGCTACAGTACAGTCTAAAGGGTGATCAGCCCCCTAGCTGCCTGATGCTCAGTATGACTCATACATCATTTGTAAAGCTTTATCATGCAAATATGCCATGTATACATTAAAAATTCCCTCATTGAAACTCATGCTTATGTGTTTATGCTCAAAACTCATTTATCAGATTATCATATACTAGGTTCTCATTTCTCATATTTAAAACATACATAATACTCTGCTAAACATAACATACCATAACTAGGTATAAATCTCATTATACTAGCTCAAATTAACCTCTCATTGCTAGATGAGAAATCCACTCACCTTAGTAGGTTACTCCTCGACTGGTACAACTGGTACTCAACTCTGGTATTTCGGCTCCCTGGAATAACCCTCTTGACCTACGTCAACATACAGATACAATAGCTATTAGGATTACCTCCACACGAGGTTTTCCCATGAACCATGCATGCATACATGATCTATCCTCTAATATCTCATTATTTTCTTCCACCCTTTCTCTACTCAAGATTACTTCTACTATTACCTCAAAATACACTAATCTAAGAAAATCTAAAGTCATACAAGATCTAGGGAAGCTATAGCTTACCTGGAGTCGAGCACAAACCCCAAGCTTCCCTTTCCCTTTCTCTTTCTTCCTCCTTTTTTCTTCTTCTTCTTCCTCTTCCTCTCTTTTCTCCTCTTCTTTCTTTTTCTTTCTTTTCTCTGGCTGAACCCACGTTTTCCCTTTTTCTCTAATGACTTGGGGACCAAGTCATAGGAAACTTAAGGGTTAAGGCATGCCAAATCTCCCTTTTACCCTCACACACTCTTAACACACGCTTTTTGGAAAACACGTGGCTCACTTATAACCATGCTATTTTGCCCTTATATTTTCTTTCCTAAGTTGCCCTTAACACAATTTGCAATTGACATCGGAGCCTTTTCCCATTTTGCCCCTGATATAGCATTTTTTTAATAGATTTATAGCCCAGATCATCCTTTTTCGCTTAAATCTATACTTTTATGTAACATTTCTAAGAAAAGACTTTACCATCTTGAAGAACTCGATTTTAGAAATCCAACGGTTCAAACGGCATCCAAATCGGACTTGAAACGGATTAAATATGAATTTCTCAAGATTTAACTCAGAAAAACCTGCCGTCGGAGTCGGCTCGAACAGATCGGCTCGAGCAGAAGGGTCGGCTCCAGAAAGTAGGGGTCGACTCCAGAAAAGTAGGGTCGACTCCAGCACTGCAGGGGTCGACTCCTAAGCGTGCCGAAAGTTTAAAACCGTGCCGGAGTCGACTCCACTCAAGAGTCGACTCCAACCACTAAAAACGTCATTTTAGGATAAAACTCAAACTAAACTTGATTTTTCTTGTGATTTAAACCCATTAAACTTAAGTCTCTCAATTTCTCAAATCAGACTCATTAACATTTAGAAATATACTTATTTACTCCAAAATTTCTTCTCTTTACATTTATCAAAAGGCCAACACACCCATTTCAAGAAAACTTTCTGACTTTCATTTTAACTGAAAATGCCATAGATTACAAGGTTTTCAGGATGTTACAATTCTCCCCCTCTTAAGAAATTTCGTCCTCGAAATTTAGCTAGATATATTTTCAAATAGATGGGGGTACTTAAATCTCATCTCATCCTCTCGCTCCCATGTAGCCTCCTCTTTTTGATGATTTAACCATTGCACCTTAACTAACGGAATTCTTTTACTGCGGAGCTGCTTAATCTCCCTACTCAAGATCTTCACTGGTTCTGTTGCAAATGATAAATCCCCCTGTAACTCTATAGTCTCAGACTGAATCACATGAGAGGAATCTGGCACATACCTCCTAAGCATTGATACATGAAATACATTATGAATCTGAGATAACTCTGGAGGTAAAGCCAATCTATAAGCTAGTGTCCCAACTCTTTCCAGAATTTCATAGGGTCCAATATACCTGGGACTCAACTTGCCTTTCTTTCCAAATCTCATAATACCTCGCCAAGGAGATACCTTCAGAAAGACTCTATCTCCAACCTCAAACTTTACCTCTCTATGCTTTTTATCTGCATAGCTCTTCTGTCTATCCTGGGCTGCCTTTAATTTAGCTCTTATAATTTTAACTTGATCTGCTGTAAGCTGCACTAACTCAGGGCCTAACAGCCTTCTCTCTCCCTCCTCATCCCAACACACTGGAGTTCTACATTTTCTCCCATACAAGGCCTCATATGGTGCCATATCAATGCTAGAATGGTAGCTGTTATTGTAAGCAAACTCTATTAAAGGTAGATGATCATCCCAGCTACCAGAAAATTCCATGACACAAGCTCTCAGCATATCCTCCAGTGTCTGGATGGTTCTTTCTGACTGACCATCGGTTTGGGGATGAAATGCTGTACTGAACCTCAATTTAGTCCCCAAAGCTTTCTGTAATTCTGCCCAAAATTGAGATGTGAACCTTGGATCTCTATCTGATACTATCGATACTGGCACACCATGCCTACTCACAATTTCATGCACATATAATTCTGCTAATCTATCCAAGGTAAAGACAATCTTAATTGGCAGAAAATGAGCAGACTTAGTCAATCTATCAACTATCACCCATATAGCATCATTGCCCCTTCTGGTCTTTGGGAGTCCTACAACGAAATCCATAGTTATATGCTCCCACTTCCACTCTGGCACAAACAGAGGCTGAAGCTTTCCAGCTGGACACTGATGTTCAGCCTTAATCTGCTGACACACCAAACACTTAGATACATACTCAGCTATCTCCTTTTTCATACCATTCCACCAGTAATTCTGTTTGATAGTTCTATACATCTTAGTACTACCTGGATGCATTGAATAAGCTGAGCTATGTGCTTCCCTTAAAATCTGATCTTTCACTGATTCCACAGCTGGCACACAAACTCTGCCCTTGAATAATAACACTCCATCACCTCTAACAGAAAACTCTGACTGAGACCCACTCTGAATTAAATCTCTGGCTTTAAGCAAATGTAGATCTAGCAACTGAGCTTCTCTTATTTCTTCTAGCATTTGGGGTCTCACTCTGAAAGTAGCCAACAAGGCTCCTGACTCTTCTACAGCTAGCTCTGCATCTAACCTCCTTAACTCAATCATCAAGGGTAGCTGTACGGTTCTGATAGAAGCCAATGTGGCCATAGACTTTCGACTCAAGGCATCAGCCACAACATTAGCTTTCCCTGGGTGATACTCAATAGTGCAATCATAGTCTTTAATCAATTCAATCCATCTTCTCTGCCTTAAATTCAATTCCTTCTGGGTCAGAATATATTTCAAGCTCTTATGATCAGTAAATATCTGGCATCTTCTTCCATACAAGTAGTGCCTCCAAACCTTCAATGCAAATATAACAGCAGCTAACTCCAAATCATGGGTGGGGTAATTCTTTTCATGGGATCTCAACTGTCTAGATATATAAGCCACTACTTTCCCATTCTGCATTAAAACACACCCCAAACCCTTCAATGAGGCATCACTATAGATCACATAATCACTGGCACTATCAGGTAGTATTAGGATTGGGGCTGAGGTTAATCTCCTTTTCAATTCATCCATACTCTTCTGGCATTCATTTGACCAATCAAACTTGATATTCTTTCTAAGCAGCTTAGTCATAGGAGAAGCCAAAATCGAGAAATTTTCTATAAATCTTCTATAATATCCTGCTAACCCCAAGAAACTCCTCACCTCAGTCTGATTGGTAGGTGATACCCAATTTACTATAGCTTCAATCTTTTGAGGATCTACCATAATACCTTTGGCTGAAACTACATGTCCCAAGAACTTTACCTCATCCAGCCAAAATTCACTTTTACTAACTTTGCATATAATTGCTTTTCTCTTAATATCTGCAAAACTGTCCTCAGATGCTGTTCATGCTCTTCACTACTTCTAGAATAAATCAAGATGTCATCAATGAATACTATCACAAATTTATCTAGATACTCTTGAAATACTTGATTCATCAGGCCCATAAAAGCAGCTGGAGCATTTGTCAAGCCAAATGGCATTACCAAGAACTCATAATGACCATATCTGGTCCTGAAAGCAGTCTTAGATATATCCTCATTCTTTATTCTCAATTGATGATACCCAGATCTCAGATCAATCTTTGAAAACACTGCTGCCCCCTGCAGCTGATCAAACAAATCATCGATCCTTGGTAATGGATAATTGTTTCTAATGGTCACCTTGTTCAACTGTCTATAGTCTATACACAACCTCAAGGTACCATCCTTTTTCTTCACAAACAACACTGGTGCACCCCATGGTGATATACTGGGTCTAATAAACCCTTTATCCAATAATTCTTGTAACTGACTTTTCAATTCTTTCAATTCAACTGGAGCCATTCTATAAGGTGCCCTGGCTATTGGTCTGGTATCTGGGGCTAGATCTATACTGAAATCAAATCCTCTGTCAGGAGGTAACCCTGGCAACTCCTCAGGAAATACATCTGAAAAATCCCTTACCACAGGGATATTCGTCAGCTCTAAACCATTGCCCTCTAGGCTCACTGCACAAGCTAAATAGGCTTCACATCTCTTTGCTAGCATTCTATTGGCTGACAGAGCCGAAATCACTCCTGAGGGTAACCCCCTCCTATCACCAACAAAACAGACTTCTCTATCATCAGAAGTTTGCAACATCACCTCCTTCCTTAAGCAATCTACTCTGGCTCTATGCACAGATAGCCAATCCATCCCCAAAATGGCATCAAACTCTTTCAACCTCAAAGGAATCAAATCTGCTGCTAATTTCTGACTCCCCACAGAAATATCACAACCTCTATACACTTGGTCTGCTATAAAAGGCCTCCCTACGGGCATAGATACTACCAACTGACTACCCAACTGGCCCACATCTCTAACTAGATGCTTAGCAAACTCACATGAGATAAATGAATGCGTAGATCCAGAATCAATTAAAATATAAGCATCATGATTATCGATGGGTAGCATACCTGTCACCACATCAGGATCAATCTGAGCCTCCTGTCTGGTCATGGCAAACACTCTGGCCTCGGCTCTCGGAATACTGGATGACCCTCCTGGCTGATTAACATTAGGCCCCACCTGACTGGCTGAAGCCACTACACTACCATCACCTCTCCTACTAGGCTGTCCCCTTGGCATTACTGGCCCCTGAGGAAGCCCACCAGCCTGCTGCCCTCTCCTAGGGCAATCTCTCTTCAGGTGACCTAGATCACCACAAATATAACATCCCTTATTGCCCCTCCTACATTCTCCCAAATGAAGTTTTCCACATACATTACATGGGGGTATATTTCTCCCTCCACCAGAAGGACGACCCTGCTCCCCTACATCACCAGACACCCTGCTGGAGGCAACCTGAGGCACACCCACATAAGGCTTTCTTTGAACTGGGCTAGATGCTGACACAGATACGGATCCTCTGCCCACATCACCAGGGGCTCTAAACCCAGAATAAAACTGTCCAGTCCTCTGGGGTTTCTTGAATGGCTGAGTCCCTCCCGGAGCAGAAGAATGACTAGGAGCACTTCTTTTCATTCTATCCTGCCTCCTACTCATATATTCTTTTTCAATCTCCTCAGCTTTGAGTGCTCCCTGCACCAACTCAGAGTAATTATTGTAGGTCTGCATACAGGTCTTGGCCTTAATAGGGAGATTCAACCCATCCTGGAATAGTCGACATCTCTCCCTCTCATCAGCCACCAAGGCCCTAGCAAACTGAGATAACTCCACAAAAGTGGCTTCATAATCTGCCACGGACATCCTCCCCTGAGTCAACAAAGGAAATCCCTCCTCTTCTGATCCCTATAAATCTCAGAATAATATTGCTGATGAAATTCTCTTCTAAAATTTTCCCATGTCAACTCCACTCCCTGGGGCTGCCTGCCCTGAATAGATCTCCACCAACTCTGGGCTCTACCCTCCAGTAAAAAGGTGGCAATACTCAGCCTCTGCTCCTCAGAGCATCCCATCACATCAAATACTCTCTCGATCCTCTGCAGCCATGCCCCGGCCTGAATAGGATCAGTAGTTCCCTGGAACTCCAGAGCCCCTAACTTTCTGGCTCTTTCCACATTCCTCACAACCTCAGTATTTTTAGATGGAAGGCTAGAACTAGCACCCACAGCTGCTACCACAGCCTGAGTAATCATGCCTACCAACTCTGACATACTAGGCCCCTGAGTCTGTACTCGAGATGGGTCTACTGGCACAGGGGTAATAGACTGTGAAGAAGACTCTGGCATCTGCTCTGGAGATGCCCCCACTCTAGCCTCCTTAGATACTGGCTCGGTGGAATCACTAGAAGCCATTCTATCAATTTGACTTCTTCTAACTGACCTTCTGAATCTACTTTGACCTTTGCTTCTATCCCTGCCTGAAGATTGCTCTGTCTCTCTAGATGCCTTTGTAGTAATCGTCCTACAAGACATTATTCATTACATCAGTTTCATCATTCAATAGCTATAATCATAAAACATTCAATCATCCTAGACTCATACTCATACTTATTCCCCTAGGACCTAATAACCTAGGGCTCTGATACCAAAACTTGTCAGCTCCCCCTCCTCTCTGGGGCCACCGACAGCACACCTGCACACTTGTGGTAATCGGATAGAGTTTTACTAGTCTTTATGTAGCGCTCCATAAAGAGCTAGAGAACCCCAACTAATTATCATAAGTGGCAGACACACGAAAACACATCCTGTTAAAAACTTTTCACTTTCATCTCAATTATATACACAAATCACCCAATCAACATTAAGCATCAACCTGCTCAGATAATATTTTTCATGACATTCCTCAGGCAGTTTACAAGATCACATTCACATTCGACATTAAAATCCTAAGTGCACACATCATACTCATAATCTTCTCCAAAACATAAGTCTCGTATTCATATCCAAAAAGGTCTAAAACATCATTACATCCCACTGTACACATACACATATACAAAATACAATTATCAAACCACACTCTCTCAATATACAAGGCTAGCATTTAAACACTCTTGCATCCAAGCAAGCTTCACCAGCTAAGGGTCCTGTCCTGCTTATCTTGTGATCCTGGCAGAAATACTCACTGATCTGAAAGAACATTTAAATCATAGAGGGATGAGACCTAAGTCCCAGTGACTGGATAACCATCTAACTATGGAGAAATAGAGAACCATAACCTCTTAATTTCAATCGTATGCTGAAACTATTTAACTTGTACAACTCAAAGTACATTTTTAACATGATATCAGATAAAATAAAATGTAGCTTATTCTTCAAATAACATATCAGTACTGGAATACTCTATAATAACTCTTCACTGAAAGATAACTCATTAAAATAAAACTTCATGCATTACAATATGAAGATATGCATTCTTTATCTACAACCCAGACTCCCATCAGGATCTGCTTGCCCACTGGCATCTCAAGTAAGATCTCCCTCTCGGGATAACTATTGGCCCATTGGCCCTTTTTATATCACAACATATGCTTTTAGATCTCATGATGCTGGGCTGTGTGTGTAATGCCTCTGAGGTACCACCCTACAGTCGCCCTTCTGTAGGTGTACTCTCATCGGGTGCGTGACTAGCAACAGGATCCCCGCACAAATAGCACCCCTTACCCGTGCGGTTCACCTGGCAAAGTGCTTTGTTCCTTAACCCTGGAACCTCGGGTTTTCTCTCTGCCCCCACGGGCTATATATAGTAATCAGCTCCACTGAGCTATGATTCATGCCCCCACGGGCTGCTCACAACCAGCCCCACTGGTCTGGTTAGGCATGCACTCACCCCTGATTCTGGGGTTCATCGTACGATCTGTTCGCAAGGAGGTGCCGGCTCGATAGTAGTGTGCAATGCTCATGCTACAGTACAGTCTAAAGGGTGATCAGCCCCCTAGCTGCCTGATGCTCAGTATGACTCATACATCATTTGTAAAGCTTTATCATGCAAATATGCCATGTATACATTAAAAATTCCCTCATTGAAACTCATGCTTATGTGTTTATGCTCAAAACTCATTTATCAGATTATCATATACTAGGTTCTCATTTCTCATATTTAAAACATACATAATACTCAACTAAACATAACATACCATAACTAGGTATAAATCTCATTATACTAGCTCAAATTAACCTCTCATTGCTAGATGAGAAATCCACTCACCTTAGTAGGTTACTCCTCGACTGGTACAACTGGTACTCAACTCTGGTATTTCGGCTCCCTAGAATAACCCTCTTGACCTACGTCAACATACAGATACAATAGCTATTAGGATTACCTCCACACGAGGTTTTCCCATGAACCATGCATGCATACATGATCTATCCTCTAATATCTCATTATTTTCTTCCACCCAATCTCTACTCAAGATTACTTCTACTATTACCTCAAAATACACTAATCTAAGAAAATCTAAAGTCATACAAGATCTAGGGAAGCTATAGCTTACCTGGAGTCGAGCACAAACCCCAAGCTTCCCTTTCCCTTTCTCTTTCTTCCTCCTTTTTCTTCTTCTTCTTCTTTCCTCTCTTTTCTCCTCTTCTTTCTTCTTTCTTTCTTTCTTTTCTCTGGCTGAACCCACGTTCCCCTTTTTCTCTAATGACTTGGGGACCAAGTCATAGGAAACTTAAGGGTTAAGGCATGCCAAATCTCCCTTTTACCCTCACACACTCTTAACACACTTTTTGGAAAACACGTGGCTCACTTATAACCATGCTATTTTGCCCTTATATTTTCTTTCCTAAGTTGCCCTTAACACAATTTGCAATTGACATCGGAGCCTTTTCCCATTTTGCCCCTGATATAGCATTTTTTTAATAGATTTATAGCCCAGATCATCCTTTTTTCGCTTAAATCTATACTTTTATGTAACATTTCTAAGAAAAGACTTTACCATCTTGAAGAACTCGATTTTAGAAATCCAACGGTTCAAACGGCATCCAAATCGGACTTGAAACGGATTAAATATGAATTTCTCAAGATTTAACTCAGAAAAACCTGCCGTCGCGGAGTCGGCTCGAACAGATGCGAGTCGGCTCGAGCAGAAGTAGGGGTCGACTCCAGAAAAGTAGGGGTCGACTCCAGCTCTGCAGGGGTCGACTCCTAAGCGTGCCGAAAGTTTAAAACCGTGCCGGAGTCGACTCCACTCATTAGAGTCGACTCCAACCACTAAAAACGTCATTTTAGGATAAAACTCAAACTAAACTTGATTTTTCTTGTGATTTAAACCCATTAAACTTAAGTCTCTCAATTTCTCAAATCAGACTCATTAACATTTAGAAATATACTTATTTACTCCAAAATTTCTTCTCTTTACATTTATCAAAAGGCCAACACACCCATATTTCAAGAAAACTTTCTGACTTTCATTTCAAATGAAAATGCCATAAATTACAAGGTTTTCAGGATGTTACACTAAATCCCAAATCTTATAGGCAGTTAGTGTCTTATGTTCAATCGCTAGCAAAACAGGAAGTGATATATTGTATGCTACGTGTTTTTTTTAACATCGTTATATTTAAAATGGTTTTTTTTTAATTTTTCTCGATAAAACCTATGAGTTAGTAATTTAGAATATCCAAAACCCAAAATGAGATAATTCATTTTAAAATGATCTCTAATCTACTTTGTTAGCTTATTTTTCTATTACTTTTGATTTTTCCCCTAATTTTAACTGATATCTTTTTGTTTCTATTGTTTAATTGAAACAGCCAAAATTGGAGTGAAAACCACCAAAACTGCTGAATTTGTCAAATAAAAAAAATATTTAATTTGGCAAAACTGAAAACTTTGTCAAACCTTGATATGAGGTGAGCTTTAAAATCATGATTACCATAACCATCAAGCCTTATCCCAACTCCAAGGATTTTCTAAATTTATTGTTATTATAACAAAATCTTAATCCCAAACTACTTGGGATCGGTTATATGGATATTTTTTCTTCATTCAACTCTATTTTGAATCATTTTTTTTTTTAAGATGCAAATATTTCTTTATGATTTTCGATCTACCTTACCTCTTTTTTTTTTTATATATATCAAGTCACTCCTTCAATAAATGCATCTTTAGGCCTACATTACACATGCCCAAACTATATAAGTCGTTCCTCTCTTAATTTATTCTCGATTGGAGCTCTCTCTATCTTTTATGAATAGTTTCATTTCTTACCTTATCTTTTCTTGTATTACCATACATCCATTTCAATATTCCCATTTCTACCACATTCATCTTATATACATGTGTTTTTCTAGCTTTCCAACATTTCATGCTATAAAGCATAGCTACTCTTAAGGCTGTCCTATAAAAATTTTTCTTCAACTTTACAGGTACTCTACGATCACATAATATTTCAGTTGCGCTTCTCCATTTTATCAACTTGCTTTAATTATGAATAACATCATCCTCAATCTCTTCTTTTTTATGAATAATCGATAAATACCAAAAATGATTATTTTAAATAACTTAATGGTCCCAATTCTTACTTTACATTCATTTTCATTTCTAATTATACTAAAATTGCATTATATGTATGTCTTTATCCTACTTAATCGAAAACCTTTATATTCTAATCCATTTCACCATAGTTCTAATTTACGATTAATACTAGCCTAGTTCCATCTATTAGTGCTATATCGTCTGCAAATAATATGTATCATGAAATATTATTCTGAATATATCTAGCAAGCTTATCTATGACTAAAGTAAAAAGATAAGGATTGAGAGTAATCCCTAATGCAAATCTACTGTAATAGAAAATTTGCTAATATCACTACTAATAGTTTTTATATTAATAACTGTTCCATCATACATTTCTTTTATTATGTTAATATATTTAATAGATGTTACTTTCTTTTTTAGCACCCATCATAAGACTTTTCTAAGAATCCTATCAAATGCTTTCTCTAAATCAATAAATTTATTATTATTATGATTAGTGATATTTGAGATCCTATAATAGGATCTATAATACTAACCCAAAAGAATCTTCGGCAAATAAGATGCAAATAGTCAAATCACCAAAGTAGCAACCCCTGTTCTTAACCCAATATATATCAATGCAATTCCCATGGACATTTGATAGCGGACAATTGTTCGTATGCTTGCTAATATTTGTGTGAACTAACACATCAGATCTCTGAGACATTCTAAACCTTTTACAGCATGACAGCTATTATCTTTTTGTTCATGACAGGACTTGCCTTGAAGCCTGGAGTGGTTCGTATGATCCAATCTTCTCTTGAGGTGTCCACAGTTTTCCTTTGATACATCTCTAACTGATTATCTTATCCTTCTACTAACATTCCTTTCATGTTTTCAGCAAATGATGTCTAAGATCATGATGAATGTGGGTTCCATGCCTGGTTTATCTTCTGCATCAAGCGTCAACCTAGGATCTGCTCAAAACAGCCTTACTCTGTTAAGTGGGACTTCCGATAAAAAAGTGCAATCTTCAAGTGGTAATGATTTGGATCAGGACTCTAAAACTATGGGAAGCACCTTTCACCATGCAAGATTTGATGAATCTCTCCAGGAGGAACCTGCATATAATTCTCCTGAATCAAAAGGGACCCTGACAGAAAATCAAGTGGAAGTCGCACTGAAAAGGTTATCAACAATTTCTTGCAGAATCCACTTTTCAGAAATGATGAGGAGACAGAGCTAAATGAATTGGTATCTGTCAGCAGGCATATATTGGTTTCAGCTTACATTATCCATTTTCAATTAGATCAACGGTTTTAACTTGTTCAGGTTTATATCCTTTGGAATCTTATGCTGAAAGGTTTGATAAATTAAGGGCATATATACCAGGAAGTAAGAAATATTACTATCGTTCTGATAGATGAGGCCCATAGGACAATTTTGAGCTGTAAATCTGTGGGTTAGCTGTCACTTGGTACATCTAGATTTTCTCAACCCCTACTAAGACAGTTTTGTGCCTCAGTCTCTCATATGGTTACCTGGAGAATTTACCAGTGAACTAGCTGAAACTTTTAGGAAAATTGTGTTTATCTTATGATTATGCTTAGCTTGTTCTGTTCCATGAGCACCAAGAAAATATTAAGGATCCTGTGTTTAGCTGATAATACTTGCTCCTTGACCAAACAATGTTCTTGCATCAATTTGGTGAATATGAAACGATTTATGGCAGGTTTATTCAACCTGATATAAAATGATAAATGACAGATTGGTATTGAATATGAAACTATGTACATATTTAGAAAAGGATGAAGGTTTTGCACTTGTAAGAATTAGTGAAATATGAAACACATAATTTGGTGAATATGTCTTACATCAATTTGGCTAACATAACCATATCTACAACCAGAAAACCTTAATTTGTCTTCTGAGTTTATATGTTACTAACTGAGATTTGAGTATAATATTTTCTCTGACTAGAATGCAATGATTGCACAATACATCATCAGTAATTTCCTTTTCATTTACATTTCTTAAATTACATACTTGTGTCCAAACTTGCTCCGAGCCATGGGAAAAAGACCACAATGGTTGTCTGTTATGATAAATGAAAATATTCATGCGTCTTGCTGTGGTGCCTTTTCTTTTCAATATCAATATCATGGAGCAAATAAAAACCCAGCATACTTTCTAGTTTCTACCCTGACATTCTAAATTTCAATAGGAATTTAGATCCAATGCATGATTTGAATCTCCTTGATGGATTCTCACCTCTTACCTTTTGTTCCTCTCTACTTACCTTGTTTTCGTGTTCAGTCTTCTGTAAAAGATATTCTTTACAAATTATATGTCAAGCTATTATTTTTTTATTTATGTTTTATTTGCAACCATCCTCACAAATAATATATCAAGTTATTTTTTTATTTATTCTTTTAAAAGTAAAAGGTAGTATTTAAGAAAGGATAGAAACACTTTTACTGTTTAAGCAGTCATTACACAGGCAGAAAAGAAAAGGGGAAGAAGGGAAGAAAAGAACATTACTGAGCAAAACTAATGAAACAGGGTTCCACTAAATTGTGACTACATTAAGTTGTTGTAGACACTTATTTTCCTTTTCTTTTAAGACAACTTTTAGTTGTTGCATGATAACTTAGTTGATCTTTCTATACTTGCAATGTATTTATGCTGCATAAGAAACACATAATATGTCCTCTAGTGCTTACAATTGGCATTTTATGGAAAAGCTATTGCTGTTGATTCTGAAGAGAAATGCTATTTACTTTGTCATGGCTGGATCATAATCCGACTAATGTTCTTTTGTAGGCTGGGAATCTACGATCAGAGAATAACATGCTACAAATTGTAAGTTACATATAATTATGATTTTCCTGCCAGTTATTAGTAGACAGCTACTGCTAGTTAAACTGGATAGGATACTCCCTAGGTCCAGAGTTTCAAATACACCTGGCTACTTGCCACGTCAAATCTGTAACAGAAGAAATCCCTTGTTTGCTCAAGGCATTTGACTTTGCATGGCCCCTTTTTTTGAGTCTTGCAATTTTGGTTTATGCTATGAGATAACCAATCCATTATCTTACTTGAGATTAAAATTCTCTAGCAGGTATGGTTATTTAAGTGCTGCCCTTAGTTGTGAATGAAGGTCCAATTTCTTTTATTTTTGTAAAAGGAAGCTTATGCTATAAGACTGATGGTTTTTATGATTCATTTTAGAGTCATTTTCATCTTTCCATGTGGGCTTATTTGTGCATGCTCTATGTACTGAGTTTTCGTTTGCAATCAGTTACTGAACCACCAACAAGTCATTGAAGAATTGATGGAGGAGAACCAGAAACTGCGAAAAATACTTGTGGAAGACCTTAATGTGCCGCCTAGCAAGCTCCAAACAAACAAGGAGAGTAAGATCAAGACTTACTACACATGTTCTGACTGCTTTGAATGTCGACGAAGAAATAGAAGAACAACAAGATGACATTAATATCCCCATAGTTCCTGTCAGCAACACATTCTTATCAATTTTTTTTACTTAATGTGTCTCAGGTTCCTGATCACAGAGGCTAGATTATCATCATTAGCAGCCAAAAGAATGGCCTCTGATGACCATTCCTAGGTTGCTTTTCTTAGGCCTATTTACCTTCCCCGTTCTTTTTGTTTTGAGAAAATTAAATATCATTGTCTTCCATCTTGATTACAAGGTTTGTGTTTTGTACTTCCTTAATATGAATAAAATTTTTCTTCACGTTTTGTACTTCTTTAATATGAATAAAAATTTATCTTTTAAATATATTTGACTCATACCTGTGTGATCTGAAACCAATTTTTTAAGTGATTTGCTCTCTCAATCTCACTGTAGCATGTGCATATTAATGAAAGCATATATGTATATGAATGTGATGCCTTTTTTTAATTATCTAACCATGCATGATCGTCATCACATCAAGCATCATAATGGACTCTTGACTAGTCTTTAGGTGAATTAAATGCCATTCTGGACTTGCAAGAACTCTCTATTGCCTAAATGAGGAATTCTTGGATATCAGGTAAATGAAGTTCACTGAGGTTTGTGTTGAAGGAGATCCGATGATGGTTACATGGCTACCAATGTGTTTACTGATTTTTGCTGCTATGTTGTTAGATCTACAAAGTTTTGTGATAGAGAGCAGCTACTTCAGAAGCATATCACCTCATCACATGCAGTCAAAATTTCAAATTGTATGCTTCCTTTCTAACTTATTCCAAATTAGATATCGAGCAATTTTTTATGCTGCAAGGTTGACCATGCACTCAATAATAATTTTATATTCAAGCCAGAGGAGTGAAAATGCAAAGGCAGGAGTTATTTTTATGTCCAAGTTGGTACGTACCTTGAAATAGGTAGCCATGGCCAACAAAACATCACAACCGAATCCAAGTAATAAGAAATGGATGAGGTGCACCTCAATAGTGTAGTGACGTGTATTGGTCTCTTTGTGCTCGTTTGGTTCACCAACCCCTACTATTGTCTTTCTTTCGATGCCTAACAATCACTCTCATGTTTCTGCTATTCCATTCGGATACTTTATGCATGCAGATTTGGTAGCATAATGCTAACTAATCCATGGCAGTTATGGAAGCTATACGATAATGTGAGTCATGTATATTCTTCTTCATATCTCAACTTGAAATCTGACGAGTGGATGATTTATAATTGCTGCACAATAAGATTGCATAACCCATCAATGGAAATGTCCATAATTGCCAAGAAGCATGCATCATGATTCATGTGCCATGGTAAACTAAAAAATGATGCCAGCAAGAATAGAGCTCATCGATCATTATAATTTCTGGTTATGAAGGAGGTTTACATTATATTTGTTCTGTAAAAGATATAAGTCTCTTGTAGTTGGGCCTTCAGGTTGAGTTCTAGATATTTTATAGGGAAAGTCTTTGTGCACCGGAGGCCGGTGCACAAAGCTTTTCCAATTTTATATAGTGTATTTATCCAAGAATGGGCACTGCATAAACTTATAAATTATTTTATCACATAAAAGACTTCAATCAGGCTATTTTCTCACCTCTATTGCTGCTGGCATCTTCAATAAACAACCACCTTAGTATTTTTCTTACTTATGCTGAGGAAAGGAAATAAAGTAAGACCATCTCCCAAAAGTCGAATTGTTACTTAAAGTTTTGTAGATCATCATATCACCTTTCTTTTCTTTTCTTTTTTCCACTTCTTAAAGCCACAATAAGCAGAAGCCCTGGCCCAATACCAGAGTACTGAGAACGAGTGACTTCATAACCAGAGCACTAGTAACAGTTCATAGCAACTTTACCAGCTTGACCAATTATATCTTTCTTATGTCTCGAATTCATCCCAAGAAGCAATTCTTTTAGTTCTTTTAGTGAGCCATAGTTTGAATTTTGGTTAAACCGGAATTATATTCAGTCACTTTACAATAACGATGGGGTTGATTCTTTGAAGCAGACTGTCAACCAGCAACAGAATCATATTCAACCTCCTTAGAAGTAAAGTGCCGTTCAAACCTTAACTCAGACTGCTCACAAAAGGGAGATCCTCCTTGGCTACTCGTCAAGCTTACTTACCCTGAAGGGAACCACCAGATAACATCCAAGGCAAGCAATGGTGTATTCTTTCGCATTCCGACTGTATAATTCTCAACGTTATAATTACCATTAATTGCTTGACATAAAGTTCTCAAGGTGACGCTTGGACGCCACCACCAACAGATGCCCTGATCTTAGAATCTATGAAACTCACTCTCTCTCTCTCTCTCTCTCTCTCTCTCCCTCCTTTTCCTACTCTAACAAATCCAACAATGATGACTCATGACAACTTGGACTCACGTAGAAGTCAAATATCAAGCTCCTCTCGTCATTCATGCAATCATTTCCAGCAGAAGCAGGCATCCTTTTCCTCTACTGCACCCAATGACAGAGGCCATGCTATTGATGTTGAGCACTGGGGGGTGCCACCATCGCAAGGAAGCACTTTATTTTATCTTATGTGCCTTAGCTGTGACCATTGGATCTCTCTCAATATACCAAATCACTGATCCCCCACACATTAATATATAACTCGATGGGAAATATCAAATGAGACATCACAAAGTGTTATGGTTCTAGAGGATCCACAGCAGGTATGCATTATTAGGTGGGCATAGAAATAAGGAGCTGGAAACTAGTACCTTTTTCAAATCAGTAGGTACACCAAAGGTGGGGAGCTGGTAGTGAAATATGAGTATGATTGACCCCATTTTATGACAACGAACCCACCCAAAAAAAATATAAGTGGATTTAGCTTAGGGGGCATGATTGCCTATATAACATGGCATGTGTCTCACCTCATTTCTTCAGACCATTGTCATAATTAAGTTGCTCGACAAGAAGTAGAAGGTTGTCAGGAGTGTTGCAAGGATCATGGCAGGAGGTGTAGTAACAGCTCTCTTGGTTCTTCTCATAGCTGCTGTTCCGGCCTATGCCAAAGACTACACTGTGGGGGACTCACAGGGTTGGACAAGTGGTGTAGATTATAGCACTTGGGTTGCAGGAAAGACCTTCAAAGTTGGCGACACCATTTGTAAGTCTCATCTTCACCAAAGTATTCTTATTCTTCTTCTTCTTCTTTAGCTGTACGTGTTTTAAGAGTCCATGCCTGGCCAACCAGCTTTCCTTGAGTTCATCATTAAAATGGTGTCCTGGGAGAAATATTGTGGCAGGTGCTTCAAGCTTCTTTTTTTTTCATTGTTTGTATATTTTGACTTTGCCTGCCGATGGTTTTATTTATTTTTAGGTGGCCGGATTTCAATATTTAACCCTTGTTGTCCTGTCACTTAATATCTAATATATAATACTATAATTTTTGACCTTTTTTTATTGTACTATGATTGGATGCACACACTTATGTTTATTATATACAGAAAAAAATAATCATATACAATATGAATATATAAGCATCTAATGAAAAACAACGATATGCAATGAAACAACCTGTATACGCTTTCTGAAAACTATGATGCGTGCCAACGTTATTTTAGTACAAGTATATTTTAGTTACCTAGGGGGGTTATGGAACGCTATCTTTTTTTTTTTTTTTTCTCGTTGTTAGAAGGAAGGATCCAGCAGATCCATTTCAACGTTACTACTTATAATTTTCCCTTGACTTGAGGGTCAAATCTTATATTATAGCTGGTCGGTCAACAGCCCCAAGATAGCGTTAGCGTTAGCGTTCCTGAACAATTTTATGTCTATGTATCAGAAATATATTTTCGGTCCAAAAATGACTCATTAAAGATGGTAGAAGAGTGATTTACATCTGGCCAAAAAAAAAAAAATCTCTCAAGCAAACAGTAGTGGCTTTTGTAGAACCCAAACTCTACTACTCATGAATGAATCCGCTAGCTTGTACGTGAAGTAGTAGATTAGATGTTGTGACGTTGAGGAATGGCTTAACTGCTTGTGCTTTGCTTGCATGCGTTACCAGTGTTCCAGTATGGCGTCCTCCACAGCGTGAACGAAGTGAGCGAATCCGACTACAAGGCGTGTTCCTCCAGCAACTCCATCCAAAGCTTCAGCGACCAGAACACGAAGATCACTCTCTCAAAGGCCGGGACGCGATACTTCATTTGCGGCACCGCTGGCCACTGCTCTGGTGGAATGAAGCTGGCCGTGACCGCCTCGGACTCGAGCGCTAGCAGCCCCGCCACCCCATCGACGCCCGAGGGATCCACCCCATCGACATCGACGCCCGAGGGATCCACCACTCCTTCCACTGGTCAGCCTTCCTCCAAGACCCCATCAACCCACGCCAGTGGATCAGCAACCGGCAGCGGCTCCCTGCACCATGGGAAAGCTCTGTTTTTTGGGACATTGCTCGCTGTGCTTCCTGCACTACTACTCTTGGGCTAGGCGAGAGGCAGTGCTGGTGGAGATCTTTGTTGGGCTTTGCCTTTTTGATCAACAACAATGGGTTATTTTCTTTCCTGTACGTGTTTTTTATGATGCTGTGGATGACCTTAGTTGGCTCGCTCTATTTTGAAGTGCTACGTGAATTTTGCTATCGTACTAGTTGTGTAACATAATAAAATTTATGGCTCTTGTTATTCAAATGAGACACTCTTCTCATGTATGAAGATTAATTTTCAAGATTTCAGATACATGGATATGTTTCATTGAGCATGAATTCTTATATAGAAAGTGATACGGCTGGCCGTTTCCCCTGGAGTAGTATTATCTTCTGCACAATTTTCGAAAGCAATGATGTGACAACAAAACCCAAAGCCTCCAGCGTCGGCCTATTGAGCCAGACAGCCAGCGTCGGCCTCTTGAGCCAGACAGCCAGCGTCGGCCTATTGAGCCAGACAGCCAGCGTCGGCCTCCAGAGCCAGACAGCCAGCTTCGGCCTCTTGAGCCAGATAGCCAGCGTCGGCCTCTTGAGCCAGACAGCCAGCGTCGGCCTTCAGAGCCAGACAGCCAGTGTCGGCCACCAGCGCCGGCCCCCGGCGTCGGCCTCCAGCGTCAGCATCAAAGACCAACTGCGCGTTGGCACCAGACCTCCAGCGTCAGCCATCAGCATCGGCCTCCAACATTAGCCACAGGTGTCGGCCTTAATAAGTCCCAGTACTGAAGCTTTGGTTCCGGCATCCGGCATTGCCACCCAGCGTCGGCCCCCAGTGTCGACCTTTATACAAGGATTAGTCTTAGGCAACCGACCCCGCGATCTAAGGACTACTGCCGGATAGCTCGGGCGTGTCAGCCTGATCAGCAGTTACCGCTATAAGCGGCCCTTATCCAGCAACAGTCCAACAACTTACCGTTCGATGAAACATCACAACGGAACAGATCCGACGGTTCCAACAGACCAAGGTATACGGATCCCCAACAGGTATAAAAGGAGGACCCGAGCTCCATGCAAGGGGACTCTCTTTTCTCTCTCTTGGAAACAAAAACTTGCTCTACAACAGTTCTACAAAGATCATATCCCTGTTCGACGACTCACTAACTTGGGCGTCGGAGGGTCCCGCCGGAACCACCGGTCCGGGACTTTTTGCAGGCTCTTGAAGGAAGACGGCGGCCTTTCTACGTACCCGGTGATTCCAGCCTGCCCGACGTTCATCATACGTGATTCGGCCGCAACAGATTGGCGCGCCAGGTAGGGGCGAAGCCAGGTCAAAAATTCTCCCTGGAACCCCTCCAGTTTTGCAAAGGAAGCGATGGTGACCACGCGAGCGCAAGAGGCCTCCTCCAGCCAAGCAGCCGGGCACATCCCGCGAGTTGAGCATTCGGAGGTCAACCCCCATGCTCCACCCCTCGCACCGACAAGCCAACCCGACCGACTTGATGTCCTAGCTCATCAGGTCCAGGATCTGACGACGATGGTCCGGGGGCTGCAAGAGCGTCATGTGGCTGCTGTAACTCAACCCCTGCGATGGGCGAAGGGATGCGAGGAACAGTTCAGTCTCACCAGGGAGGAACCCGCCTGAGGTCTCTCACGTTCGCCCCCTGAACCTCATCACCAAGGGACCTCGAAGCGACGACGGTCTCCCTCCCGTCGCCTCGGTCACTCCCACCGCCGACCGGAAGAAAAGGAGTCCGGACGGGCACATTCGTTGCGCCGGCAATCTTCTTCTTCCGAGTCATCCCAAGGGACCTCAAAGCGGCGACGGTCTCCCTCCCGTCGCTCCGGCCGTTCCCACCACCGACCGGAAGAAAAGGAGGCCAAGCGGGCACATTCTTTGCGCCGGCAATCTTCTTCTTCCGACTCATCCCGAGGTAACACTCCCCGGAGAACCACCCGACGGGCTGAGCAAAGGCTTGACGAGTACCATCGGCGGTTGGACGAACTCAGCCGTCGGATCGCCGATCCCTATGCAGCGAGTATGAACATCGCCCCCCGCTTTCTCGCCATATCATGGAGGAACCTGTCCCCCCCCGGTTTTGTCTCCCTCAATTGGATCCATATGATGGAACGACGGACCCCCTGGACCATCTGGAAAGCTACAAAGTCCTCATGCAGGTCCAGGGAGCGACGGATTCCTTATTATGCGTCGCCTTCCCAGCCACGCTCCGTAAGGCGGCGCGCGTGGTACTCCCGGCTGCCCCCCGCAGCATCAACTCGTTTCGGCAACTTGAACGATCCTTCCTGGCTCATTTTGATGCCTGTCGAAAGATCCCACGAGTTGCCGATAGCCTTTTTGCTGTCCAGCAGAGGAGTGGCGAGACCTTAAAGGATTTCGTCGCTCGATTTAAGGAAGCAGCGCTGGAAGTATACAACCTGGAGGACTCCGTCGCCACCTTGGCCCTGAAGAGAGGACTTCGCCCGTCCAGATTCGCTTACTCCCTGGATAAGAAGCCTCCGCGCTCCTACGCCGAGCTTCTGAGCCGAGCACAGAAGTACATCCGTGCTGACGAAGCAGATTCTTCCAGGAGAGAAGCTGACAAGAACCCCGGTAATAAACCACCGCCTTCTGACCATGCTGGTACACAACCACGAAAGCCCGAGCCTCCACGACGCTCAGATCGCCGGCCGCAGGAGCTGGTTCCTAAAGAGCAATTCACTCCTCTCATGGCTCCCATCTCTCACATCCTGCTGGAGATTGAGGAAGAACCATATTTCAAGCGTCCGACTCCCTTGAAGTCCGGGGGTCCCCGCAACAAGGAGTTTTACTGCCGGTACCATCGAGACTACGGCCACGACACCGAAGACTGCCGCCATCTAAAAAAGGCCATCGAGGAGCTGGTTCAGCAAGGCCACCTGGGCAAGTTTGTTCGAAGAGGCAATCTCCCCGCGACGGCTCCGCGGTGCCCCCAGGTCACCCGGCTGGCGTGGACAATACCCCAACTGAAAAGACCATAGCTATGATCTCTTGGGGAGCGGATGGTGGTTCGAAGAGACCACGAGAGGGAATAGACTCTGTAATACCTTTCTTCGGAAAGGATCTAGATGGGGTAGTTAATAAACATGACGACAGCGTCGTGGTGTCCATGACTATAGCTAAACACCCTGTAAAAAGAATTCTAATTGATAGTGGGAGCTCTGTGGACGTCTTGAGTTACGACGCTTTTGTTCGGATGAACTTATCAAGGTCTCTACTCCGACCCGTTGCCACACCGCTAATGGGTTTCACGGGAGACTCAGTGAGCGTCGAAGGTGAAATTGCTCTCCCGGTCACGGCTGGAACTCCTCCATGCCAAAGCACCGTGGTCATAAACTTCTTGGTGGTCCGGGTCCCGCTGGCTTATAACGCCATCTTGGGAAGACCGGGGCTGAATCTGCTGGATGCCGTGATTTCCACTAAGAGATTATTGGTAAGGTTTCCCACCAACGAAGGCATCGGAGAAATGAAGGGGGAGCAAAGCCCACTTCCGCCTTGCTACCATCTGTCGCCCAGCCCGCTGAGCGCAGAATCAGCGACAGCCTCTGAGTCACTCGATCCTAGGGAATTGGGAAGAAGGGGAGAGCCGGTAGAACACCTTCTAACCCTCCCTTGGGTGATGACCCAGCAAGAACTGTTCAGCTGGGGGCATCGCTCCCAGAGGAAGTACGTCATCAACTTCTCACCTTCCTGCGGGCCAACACGGACGTTTTTGCATGGTCATCCTCAGACATGCCGGGCGTTCCTGAAGAAGTAATCACCCACCAACTTAACCTCAAGCCGGGGTGCCGGCCTGTCCGACAGAAAAAGAGAAACTTCGCTCCGGACAGGCAGAAAGCCATCGACGAAGAGATTCGCAAGTTAATGGCTGCAGGCCATATTCGGGAGGTCCACTATCCCGAGTGGTTGGCTAATGTGGTTCTGGTCCGCAAGGCCAATGGAAGTTGGAGAATGTGCGTAGACTTCACCGACCTAAACAAGGCATGCCCCAAAGACAGCTTCCCCCTGCCTCGAATCGATCAACTGGTGGACGCTACATCCGGCCATGAGGTTCTCAGCTTCATGGATGCTTTCTCTGGATACAACCAGATCCGGATGAACCCGGTGGATGAAGAAGCTACCTCCTTCATAACCGAAAAGGGGTTGTATTGCTACAGGGTAATGCCTTTTGGGTTAAAGAATGCGGGAGCTACTTACCAAAGGTTGATGAACAAGGTCTTTGAAGGTCAGATAGGACGTAACATGGAAGTATACGTGGATGACATGCTGATGAAAAGCGTTCATACCGGTGACCACATCGCAGACCTAGCAGAAACATTCGACAGGCTTCGTCGGTATCAGATGAAGCTAAACCCTCGCAAATGTGCATTCGGGGTGACCGCTGGGAAGTTTTTGGGTTTCATGGTGACCCGGGGGGGATCGAAGCAAACCCAGACAAAGTCCAAGCCATCTTGGACATGAGGCCTCCTTCCAATAAGAAGGAAGTACAACGCTTGACAGGAAGAGTAGCCGCCCTAAGCCGCTTCCTGTCCAAGTCTGCCGAAAGGTGTCTGCCTTTCTTCAAGGCGCTTCGCCGAATCAATGAGTTCGAGTGGACCAAAGAATGCCAAGAGGCGTTCGAAGGGTTAAAGACATTCTTATCTACCCCACCACTGTTATCCAAGCCGATGAGCGGAGAAGAGCTCCTTCTATACCTTGCGGCCTCTCCCGAGGCTGTTAGCTCCGTGCTAGTCCGTATGGACACTAGCGGCACACAAAGGCCAGTGTATTATACGAGTAAGGTACTTCATGATGCAGAGACCCGCTACTCAAACATGGAGAAAATTGTCTTCTCATTGATCGTGTCTGCCCAGCGACTGCGGCCATACTTCCAAGCCCACCCGATCGCGGTGATCACAGACCAGCCTCTGAAGGCGGTTCTGGCTCGTCCAGATACTTCCGGCCGGCTGGCAAGGTGGGCCCTCAAGCTGGGGGAGTTCGATATATCTTTTCCCCCCGGTCGGCTATGAAGTCCCAGGTTCTGGCTGATTTTTTGGTTGAATGTACTTGGGGAATGGAGCCACCTGAAGAACCTCCTACGGACATTCAGCCCCTTGGAATCAGCGAAGATGAGTGGGTTCTCCACGTGGATGGGGCATCTAACTCTCAAGGGAGCGGAGCGGGCCTCATCTTGGCCAACTCGGACGGGGTTGTGACTGAATGTGCACTTCGCTTCCTCTTTCCAGCTACTAACAATCAGGCAGAATATGAAGCTTTGTTATCCGATGTAAGGTTGGCTCGGGAGCTTGGGGTGAAACGCCTTAGGGCCTTCACCGACTCCCAACTGGTTGCTGGCCAAATTACAAAGGAGTACGAGGCAAAGGATCCCATCATGGCCCGCTACTTAGACGTGGTGCACTCAATAGTTTCCCCATTCACTCACTTCAGCGTCAGCTACATTCCTCGACAAGAGAATGCTAGAGCCGACGCCCTATCCCATCTCGCCGCCTCGGTTGACGGGATGTTGGGAAAGGCTTATGTGGAGCATTTAGAAGTCCCAAGAATTGAGGTACCAAGAGAAACTTTGCCGGTGGAGCTGGAGCCTTCCTGGATGGACGCCTACGTTCAATACTTTACTGATGGCATCCTCCCAGAGGACCCTGCCGAAGCTAGGAAACTTAAAAGACGAGCCCCGAAGTTCTTCCTTATGGAAGGAAAGCTCTACCGAAGGTCATTCTCATACCCTATCCTCAGGTGTGTCGGTCCCGCCGACGCCAACTATATTTTGCGAGAGATACACGAGGGGATATGTGGAAACCATCTGGGGGGCAGGGCCCTTGCATATAAAGCTCTACGTCAGGGGTATTATTGGTTGACAATGAAAGAGGACGCCTCTGAACTCGTCAAAAGATGTGACAGCTGCCAGCGTCATGCCAACATTCAACATCAACCGGCGTCCCAGCTGACCCCCCTGGCTGCACCGTGGCCCTTTGCACAATGGGGCATGGACATCCTGGGACCTTTCCCTCCTGCCTCCGGACAACGTAAGTTCCTAGTTGTGGCCGTCGATCATTTCACTAGTGGATCGAGGCGGAAGCTCTTGCTAAAATCACGGAAGCCAAAGTAGGGCTTTCTTCTGGAAATCTGTGGTGTGTCGGTTTGGGTTACCACACACCCTGGTTACAGACAACGGCCGACAGTTTGATAACACGGCCTTCCGAGAATTCTGCGAGGGCCTAGGCATCCGTCACCGATTCACCTCCGTAGGGCATCCCCAAACCAACGGCGCAGCTGAGGTGACCAATCGCATCATCCTACAAGGGCTCCGGGCTCGGCTAGATAGCTGTAAAGGGCGCTGGGTGGAAGAACTTTCCAGTGTGTTATGGGCCTACCACACAACACCGCGAGCACCCACAGGGGAAACCCCTTTTAGCCTGGTCTTTGGGACCGAGGCGGTCATCCCCGTAGAAATAGGAGCTCCTAGTCCCCGGACGGAATTATACCATGAAGAAAGCAACTCCAACCAGCTAAGGGCTGATCTGGATTTGGTGGAAGAATTGCGAGATCAAGCGCAACTTCGTATGGCAGCGTTCCGTCAGCGAGTGGCCAAACACTACAACTCTCGGGTGCGACCCAAGACATTCCGGCCAGGAGACCTGGTCCTACGAAGAGCTGAAGTATCAAAGCCAACGGAAGGGGGCAAGCTGGCACCAAAATGGGAAGGACCATACCGTGTCAAAGAGGTACTCCACCATGGGGCGTATAAAGTCGAAGAGCTAGACGGGAAGCTGCTCCCTCGAACTTGGAATGCCGACAATTTACGACGGTACTATCAATAGAATTCTATTGTTATTAATTTGAATCTGTTTGATGCATGAATAATAGACATGTTCTTATTTCCGAATGAGTATGTTTAGCAAAAGACCGGATCCACTCCGGCAGTCAAAGACCAACTCCGCGTTGGCACCTAAGACCGGCGCCCAGTGTCGGCAGCAAAAGACCGGATCCACTCCGGTAGTCAAAGACCAACTCCGTGTTGGCATCTAAGACCGGCGCCCAGCGTCGGCAGCAAAAGACCGGATCCGCTCCGGCAGTCAAAGACCAACTCCGCGTTGGCACCTAAGACCGGCGCCCAGCGTCGGCAGCAAAAGACCGGATCCGCTCCGGCAGTCAAAGACCAACTCCGTTGGCATCTAAGACCGGCGCCCAGCGTCGGCAACAAAAGACCGGATCCGCTCTGGCAGTCAAAGACCAACTCCACGTTGGCATCTAAGACGGCGCCCAGCGTCGGCAGCAAAAGACCGGATCTGCTCCGGCAGTCAAAGACCAACTCCGCGTTGACATCTAAGATCGGCGCCCAGCGTCGGCAGCAAAAGACCGGATCCGCTCCGGCAGTCAAAGACCAACTCCGCGTTGGCACCTAAGACCGGCGCCCAGCGTCGGCAGCGAAGGACCGGATCCGCTCCGGCAGTCAAAGACCAACTCCGCGTTGGCACCTAAGACCGGCGCCCAGCGTCGGCAGCGAAGGACCGGATCCGCTCCGGTAGTCAAAGACCAACTCCGCGTTGGCATCTAAGACCGGCGCCCAGCGTCGGCAGCGAAGGACCGGATCCGCTCCGGCAGTCAAAGACCAACTCCGCGTTGGCACCTAAGACCGGTGCCCAGCGTCGGCAGCAAAAGATCGGATCCGCTCCGACAGTCAAAGACCAACTCCGCGTTGGCATCTAAGACCGGCGCCCAGCGTCGGCAGCAAAAGACCGGATCCGCTCCGGCAGTCAAAGACCAACTCTGCGTTGGCATCTAAGACCGGCGCCCAGCATCGGCAGCAAAAGACCGGATCCGCTCTGGCAGTCAAAGACCAACTCCGCGTTGGCACCTAAGACCGGCGCCCAGCGTCGGCAGCGAAGGACCGGATCCGCTCCGGCAGTCAAAGACCAACTCCGCGTTGGCACCTAAGACCGACGCCCAGCGTCGGCAGCGAAGGACCGGATCCGCTCCGGCAATCAAAGACCAACTCCGCGTTGGCATCTAAGACCGACGCCCAGCGTCGGCAACAAAAGACCGGATCCGCTCCGGCAGTCAAAGACCAACTCCGCGTTGGCATCTAAGACCGGCGCCCAGCGTCGGCAGCAAAAGACCGGATCCGCTCCGACAGTCAAAGACCAACTCTGCGTTGGCATCTAAGACCGGCGCCCAGCGTCGGCAGCAAAAGACCGGATCCACTCCGGCAGTCAAAGACCAACTCCGCGTTGGCACCTAAGACCGGCGCCCAGCGTCGGCAGCGAAGGACCGGATCCGCTCCGGCAGTCAAAGGCCAACTCCGCGTTGGCACCTAAGACCGGCGCCCAGCGTCGGCAGCGAAGGACCGGATCCGCTCCGGTAGTCAAAGACCAACTCCGCGTTGGCATCTAAGACCGACGCCCAGCGTCGGCAGCAAAAGACCGGATCCACTCCGGCAGTCAAAGACCAACTCCGCGTTGGCATCTAAGACCGGCGCCCAGCGTCGGCAGCAAAAGACCGGATCCGCTCCGGCAGTCAAAGACCAACTCCGCATTGGCATCTAAGACCGGCGCCCAGCGTCGGCAGCAAAAGGCCGGATCCGCTCCGGCAGTCAAAGACCAACTCTGCGATGGCATCTAAGACCGGCGCCCAGCGTCGGCAGCAAAAGACCGGATCCGCTCCGGCAGTCAAAGACCAACTCCGCGTTGGCACCTAAGACCGGCGCCCAGCGTCGACAGCAAAAGACCGGATCCGCTCCGGCAGTCAAGGACCAACTATGCGCTGGCATGAATATCGGCAGCAAAAGACCGGATCCGCTCCGGCAGTCAAGGACCAACTATGTGTTGGCACCGAGGACCAGCACCTCGCGTTTACAATAGCAACTAAAATCTGCGCTACCACCGAATATCAGTCTTGTCAATGCTTAGGACAGCATCACGGTCCTATCTAGCGTAACCTACTATACATAATCCTATCGACTGGCAGTTCACAGCAATTCAAACAAATGAAGTAGATCATAATCGAAGGATCGAAAGAAATTAAAAATATTCATTGATGATGAAGTTTACAAAATTGCCAACAAGGAGAAAAACAAAAAGCTGTTAATGGGCATCCGAAGGCGGGGCGTCATCCTCAGGGACGTCGTCAGGCTACAGCTCCTCGATATCTTCCAGGTCGTAAAGCTCCTGGACTTTTTTTTACAATCTTGGAAGCCGGCGTCATAAGCTAGCGCCGCTGACTCGGCTACCTCGTCATCGAAGGCTGCGGATTTCTTATAATCCTCTATGGCATTGGCCCCCTTCTTTTCCGCCTCGATGGCTCTTCTCTGGGCTCCGCCACTACCGCCTCCAGATCCGCGATTTTAATTATGTGTTGGCGGGTGGCTTCCTTAGCCGCATTGGTCTCGGCGGAGGCAGAACTCATTTGAGTCTTTAGAACACATACCTCCTGCTCTGCTGCCATCAGTTTCTCCTCGGTCGCCACCAGCTTCTCCTCGGCCGCTTTTTGCTTCTCTTCCGCCACCTGAGCATTGTCCAGCTCATTGGCAGCGCGGCGCTGGGCAACTTCCAGCGCGTATTCAGCTTTTTCGGCTCTAAGCCGAATAACCTCTACCTCACCCGTCAGGGTGGCCCGGGTGTCCTCTAGAGCCATCGCCACCTTTTCTGCTTTGACTTGAAGGGAGACCATCTCCTCCCGCGCTTGTTCAATGACGGTGTCGCTCAGAGTCCAGAGATCTTTAAGGGCGACAAGGGAGTTCAGGGCCTAAAAAAAAAAAAAACATCCAGATATAAAGAAAGAAAAAGGACAATAATAGCACAAAAACTCACCCAGAGGTGCGCCACCGAGGCTTCACGAAAAAAGGTAACACACCCTTGACCTCGGAGGTATTCTTGCACCTCCGCCACTGAAGCTTCCTCTATGACCCGTGTAGCCCAACGGCTATGGTTTGCCAGCATTGATTGGAAGGAGGGATCGATACTCCTCCCTTCCCTGGGCGTCGGACCTACCGAGGCTGATCCCGCCTCGAAGCCTGCCGCCTCCGGCCCCTTAGCGGGCTGGGGCGCTTCAGCTGCCGCCCCCGTAGGGGGCAAGGTAGCGACTGGAGTTGCCGCTATTGCCGCCGGAGCCTTATCCGTTTCTTTAGGCGTGGGAGACGGCGTCTTCCCATCAGGAGATAAGTCAAGTAAAATAATTGGAGGAGCCGGAGCTGGAGATTCTTCCTCCGGCGGGCCTTGCTCCACCTCCTTGCCGGCCCTGGCCTTCGCCGCGTCTTTCATGACGGGTTCTTCGGCTTGGGGTTGGTCCGCCTCTCCTATGCGCACGGGCCCCACTGCTTTGGCCTCTGAGCGTCGACCCCTTTAGTGTCGGCCCTTTTGGGGCCGCCCTTCTTCGAGACCTTGGCACGTAGGGGCTTCATGACTATAGTTCCTCCGGTGTCGGCCACCCCAGCGTCGGTCTCTCTGCCACCAACCCTCCCGGCGTCGGCCCTCCTGGGAACCTTGGCGGCAGCCCTCCCTTCGGTAGGGGACACAGTCCCCGCGGCCTTCCTCTTCTTGGCGGCCACCTGCTTAAGCTTGTGCAAAGTCGGCGCCATCCCTACGCAAGCAAGGGATAGTTAAAAAAAAAAAAGAGAGAGAAGGGAGAAGAACAGAGAAGAGAGGCGAGTGGTCTAGTGCTTACCCCTCGAGGGAATTAAGCCGGCACGGTGAAGATTCTCCTCGGCTATCAGCTTATTACACTTAGGAATATCGGCAGTCAGGAGCTGCCCAAATGCCATCCGGTCTCGTGGAAGGATGGAGGAATCCCTGTTGGCGTCGATATTGGGTACCCCCCAGCTTCCACGAACCCCGCTGACGTCCGCGAAGAAAAACTTATCCTTCCACCCCCTAACGGAGGAAGGAAGGCACAACCTAAGAATCCTATTGGATCTAGGAGTGAAAGACCACCACCCCGACTGTTTGCGCAGGGTATAGAAGCTGCGGAACAAGGAAATGCTAGCCTCTATACCCTGCAGATGGCAGAGTACTAAAAAACCAACAATAGTTCGGAAGGAGTTGGGAACTAGTTGGGACGGGGTCAAGGAGTACCTATCCAGAAGATTAAGGATGAAGGGGTGAATCGGTAACCGAAGCCCGGCCTTAAAAAAGGCCCCGTACAAGGCAACCCTCCCGGAACGGGAAGAGGTTGCCCTGTCGTTAGGGGTAGGAGCGAACAGGTGAAGGTCCGGAGGGAAGCCGTACCTGGCCCTTAAGTTTGCGATGTCCTGGGCAGACATGGCCGACGCAGTCCCTTCGGGGGACTCCTTGGTAACCCTAGAAGGGCCGGCAACCGCCGGCCGAGTTCTAACGGAAGTTTGTCCGCCGACCGGACGAATCCCGGTTGAGGGACGATCGACTGGTCGTGGCTCTGGTGAATGATTAGAAGATGAGGTGGACCATTGGATGGACTGGGACTCAGAAGACTGGGAAGAACCCCCCCAAGAACCGGAAATGGAGCAAGAAGGAGAAGAAGCCATGGGAACTAACCTGAGAAGAAAAACGCGAGCCAAAGACAGAGCACGGAGAGAATGAACGAAAGACAGAAGCGCTGGCGGACTCAAAAGGGGGAAATGGCGGAAGAAATGGGGAAGATAGGAAGATAAGGGCAATCTGCCATCATGGCGACATTTCGAAACATCCCCCTCACCGTCCGATCCAACCACGCGTCCGTCTTCAGTTGGGAGACGTTTCGAAGACCTGCCAATACGATAAGCTCGAAAAGACCGGCAAAAGGGGGAGTCAACCTTATCACAATGATTCCGTCCGCCTTTTCGTAACGTTGCCCGAGGTAAATCCTCCCTAATCCCAACAAAGGCGAAATAATGACGCGAAAACCGGCCACCTAGAGGATATTCGCACCCCTTTCGCGGATAAATAAACGCTTACCCATCTCAGGGGCGGGGGGGCATCTGATACGGCTGACCGTTTTCCCTGGAGTAGTATTATCTTCTGCATAATTTTCGAAAGCAATGATGTGACAACAAAACCCAAAGCCTCCAGCATCGGTCTTCGGAACCGGCCTCCAGCGTCGGCCTATTGAGCCAGACAGCCAGCGTCGGCCTCTTGAGCCAGACAGCCAGCGTCGACCTCTTAAGCCAGACAGCCAGCGTCGGCCTATTGAGCCAGACAGCCAGCGTCGGCCTCGGCCTCTTGAGCCAGATAGCCAGCGTCAGCCTCTTGAGCCAGACAGCCAGCATCGGCCTCTAGAGCCAGACAGCCAGTGTCGGCCACCAGCGCCGGCCCCCGGCGTCGGCCTCTAGCGTCGGCCCCCAGCGTCAGCATCAAAGACCAACTGCGCGTTGGCACCAGACCTCCAGCGTCAGCCATCAGCATCGGCCTCCAACATTAGCCACAGGTGTCGGCCTTAATAAGTCCCAGTACTGAAGCTTTGGTTCCGGCATCCGGCATTGCCACCCAGCGTCGGCCCCCAGTGTCGACCTTTATACAAGGATTAGTCTTAGGCAACCGACCCCGCGATCTAAGGACTACTGCCGGATAGCTCGGGCGTGTCAGCCTGATCAGCAGTTACCGCTATAAGCGGCCCTTATCCAGCAACAGTCCAACAACTTACCGTTCGATGAAACATCACAACGGAACAGATCTGACGGTTCCAACAGACCAAGGTATATGGATCCCCAACAGGTATAAAAGGAGGACCCGAGCTCCATGCAAGGGGACTCTCTTTTTCTCTCTCTTGGAAACAAAAACTTGCTCTACAACAGTTCTACAAAGATCATATCCCTGTTCGACGACTCACTAACTTGGGCGTCGGAGGGTTCCCGCCGGAACCACCGGTCCGGGACTTTTTGCAGGCTCTTGAAGGAAGACGGCGGCCTTTCTACGTACCCGGTGATTCCAGCCTGCCCGACGTTCATCATACGTGATTCGGCCGCAACAGAAAGTTTTCGTATTTAAATCATTCTTTTAAAGTTGTTTGAAATGATCATTCTCATGCAAATTTTTAAATTTTTAATGTTTAAAGTGTGATAGATTATTTGTATATTCTCATTTGCACTCAATTTTAAGAATAAAAGGTTAATAAAATATATGTTAATTTTTAATTCCTAAAAATCTTTTTTTTTCATCTAAAATAAAGGATTATCATTAAAATTTGATCCTTCTCACTCTAAACGGTCCCGCTTAGAACAATTTCATTGATCAATTTAACAAGATAGGATAGATGAATTGCAAAAAGATATTTATGTTGAACAAGTTGATCATTCATTTGTTCTATGGTTGTCTCCTTCCATTGGAGCCCATCAAGAGTGGTTTGACATATTAGAGCGCAGAAACACTGGGTTCTGGTTGGCAAGCAGAGCCCATGTTTACTTATTTCTCTCGTAGAAATTAAAAGGTTTTATGCACCACCGTAGGGCAGGACGTACGTACCACACGGTAATTGATATATATATATATATATATGAGAATATTTTTATTCTTTTCATATTACATGTGCAGTCATACGTATGCGCATATATGCAGATCAATTATCGAGCGCGATGCATGCGCAAAGAATTTTTCTTTAAAAAAGTCTTCCTACACTGCCCTTGATGCAGGAAGCACGCACCAGGACGCGTCATTGACATGCATCCGTGCGAACGCGCGTATGGGGCGCGCCATGATCCATTAAGCAATGACATACATGTCTATATGGGCACGCGGTCAATGACATGGCTTGGTGTACAACTTTATGCACCGGGGGCAATGCACAAAGTTGCTCCCTTTTTCTTTGTCATAGCCATTGAAAGCCCAGTGACGGTCTCAAAATTTTCGCAGTCCAAACTGGATGACGAATGAGATTGAGGAGAGGTTGGATTGCATTAGCTGGCCGGCCACGCGAGAATGGCCCAACCCACAGTTAGTTTTAACCTTGGCGACAGTTAGTTTTAACCTTGGCGCTTATACAACGACTGGAGGAAAGGAACTAAATAAATAAAATAAAATACAATACAATAAAAAGGCATCATGATAAGATTAAAATTGAGGACCTCTACCAAATTAATTAACCATATCTCGATATTTTAAGATGAAGGCACAAATTAGTATGAGACCGGCATGGGCAGAATTTTGGACAAAAAGATTGCAATAGGATTCTGTTGCTAAAGTTGATGCGATTAACTGTCTCGGTGTTAAATATGGTCTAATTAATAACTGAAAAATCTTGAAGCGACCTAGCAAGATTCAAACGCATGGTTTCTCACAAAAACTCGCCATTTGAAAAATATCCATCTCTTGTTTATGGCTAAACTTTTCATAATCTTGCCCGTCTCCATCTCATACTAACAAGTTGGGCCACCATCTATATGTAGTAACATAGCACTAATTGGGTTATTACCACATAAATACATTTCTTGAGTCCATCAATTAAACAAAATTATGCAACCACCCAATTGGCCACTAGGAGAAATTTGTCTTTACTAATCACATCTATGCCTATATCTGCTAAGGAATAACTTTTGCTCGAGTTTTTTAGTACTTATAACTCAAATATAACTCAATTCTATTTATGATATAATCATGGCAGGATTTTGCTATCATCTTATGAGTAGCTCTATCTGAAAATTATATTACCCTAAGTTTAGTGAAAGTTAATTAATAGCAAACAAAGTTAAATTATAAGCATTTAAACTTTTTTTTTCCTCTGATATAAAACTATTTTTAAGATATTACAAATGGTGTATTAGTGTTAATATAACATATTGCAAATGGAGTTAGTATTTCAAACATTTTTACTCCACAACCATGCCTATTTTTATTCAAATTTGTAATGTATAAGTATATCAATAATTGTTTATTATTGTTCATTAAAAATTCCTTCTGAACTTATTTACTGTTTGTTTCTAAACTCTAAGCTAGTTCTCCATGAATTTTCCAAATTTCAAAGCTTGGCACCCCTAGCGAAATTGTTTCGAAGCTGAACTCGTGACTATGATCGCAAGCTTCTGATTTTCCCTGTAGCTTTTTTCTTTAATAGATTGCGTGGCTGCAAGTCTACATGGTCTAACCGGTAAGCTATGGCCAAAGTATATTGAAACTAAAACCTCAATATTTTTAGCAAAATTGTAGCGAAGCCAAGTCGCCACTAATTTCATTCATCAACGAAATGGGACATATTATAAACCCCATTCGAAGCCACCATATGATAAGCCCTTTTTTTAAAAATAAATAATTAAAACAGAACACCTCGAATGTTAGAATTTGAAGGATAGATCGCAATATTAAAAGTAATATAAAAGTTAACAAAACTTTCAAGAAGTGCAAATTGAGAAGCAAACACTAAAAACTAAAATATTCAGTAAAAATATATATATAAAAAAGAAAATGCATATAATGGCGCTTAGCGGAATTTCTTTTCTTTTATTTTTTTTATGGCTGATTTGAAAAGTTGTGCCTGTTTGAAACAATCATCCACGATGCTCTTGTTAGTCGAGAGAAATTTGGTGGCTAACTAAATCAAAAAATAATAAGACCGAATTTAAAGTTAAATTTATATTTTTAAGACAAATTCGTCCTACACAGATACTTATGGATTTATGACGATTGTCTCACACGATACAACGGTCTTCTTCTGACGAAAGTAGCATCATCATTCACTAAAACAGCGAATTAAGAATGCTATACTCTCTTGAATTAAAAGTATGCAAATGCCTAAGGAATTATTTTTTGGATGAATGATTTGGAATGTAAGTGGCATGTCCTATTTATAGACTTGAAGTACCTCTTGGAAGCACTTTTACGAAATAGAATGGAACTGATTTGACTTGATCGGATGTGATCAAGAGACGTCAAGGAAGGAGCTTATCGGCTTTGGATATGTCGATTCGGTATCTTGATCTGAAGATCATGCGATCTATACGTTGTTTCAGCGATCGAGTGCGTATCTATATGCCATTTCAAGATTCGATCCACCGATCAGCGATCAAGTGCGTGATTGATCAATACCACCATGATCACTTGATTATCCCAATCAGGTGCATGATCATATCGATCGGGTTCGCCGATCGATCAACACCGCTCCACTCTTATCATCACATCTCAGCGCTTGATCATGATCCATAATCTTGATCCCTCATCCGATCAATCAACCAATCCAACGATGATCTCATTTCCTTATCGTACGATCTGGATTCAATCATTCTTGACCATCAGATCTTCATGACTATGAACAAATTTTAAGGAAAAGTACAAAGTATGCCAACAAAGTGTCCATTGCGTCCTTTTCACCCTTCGCACGTGCACATGTGCGCATGGATGATGCTACGCATCACCTTCTAGCTCTTCACTTATGTTGAGCTCAAATGCATAAGCATTAGAAGAGGTTTACACAGTGAATCAGGCTTTTTATAATTTTCGATATGAAACCAAAGGTCTTCAAATTTTCATTTAAAATAATGAACATAAAAAACCCATTTTCCAACAGGTCTTTCCTTTCCTTTATGTCTTTCCATTATTCTGAAGAGAAGTTTTAAAGATTACCATCTAAAGATTTCGGAAGGCTTTGTGGTATCCTAAAAGAAATTTACCATAAATTTAACATCAAACTCTTAATGGAAAAAGCAAACATCATTTTAAGAACAGTGTTTATATGTGCCTCAAAGTCATATAGCAATATTTGATCCACATCCTTTTATCCTACATCATCAACGCTATGTACAACCTTCTAACCAGTGCACCAGAGGTGCCAAGTCAGGCTTTTTTTTTTCCATCCGTTTCATTAATAAATTATGAGATACATTAAATAGCATACAGGCCAGAGCCAAGCTCTTGTACATAGAAACCAACTCCTTGGCCTTGTGACAGTATTCCAAATTTCCGAGCACCAGAGCCTCAAGGAGGTTGGTGTCCCGTTACATTGCTTGGGTGGTATGAAGCTTGATGCAAGTGTCACGGGAAACCAATCAATAGCTCCGCCAGGCACGCCACAACCCCTGGGATTCCATCTTCAAGCTCCTCCTCTAATTCTGAAGCCTTCTGTTGATACTCAATCACTGAAACTGAACGTCAGGAAAAAACTCCATCTGCTGATGCAGCCCTCTTCAGAACGAGTGACCTGCAAGAAATTTTGGTACCAGAGAAAGCTCCGATGGGGACCCTCCGACGGGGAAGAAGGCTCCAAGGATCGAAGTGTATTCTCGAGTTAAGGAGCGTGTAAGAGAATGTAAGTATGAGCGTGTGGATGCTTGTATCTTTGTTCTAAAATCTCTTACCCTTTTTATAGACCTTTGGTATTCTTCTACGAATTAGTCACGTGGAGTTCCGTAAAGAGGAATTTCTGCTGGGGACGTGGTAATTACGTGAATAGCTAGGGACTGGTTGGTGGGCCTAGTCCCATCGAACACATGGGCCTGGCAGTTGGTGGGCCTGGTTCCATCAACTGCGTTGGTCAGACGGTAGGTGAACCTAGCTGTAGTCAGGTTGCGTAGGTCAAACGGTAGATGGGTCTAGCTATGGTCAAGCGATAGGTGGACTTGGCTGTATCAGGCGGCGCAGTCAGGTGGTAGGTGGGCCTGTCAGGGGCTATTGGGGACCGACTTGGAGGAGTCGGAACCGTTGGAGGCCGACTTGAAGGAGTCAGGACTGCTGAGGACTGACTTGGAGGAGTCGGGGCCACTGGGGGCCGACTTGGAGGAGTCAGGACTGCTGGAGGCCGACTTGGAGGAGTTGAGGACGCTGGGGACCGACTTGGAGGAGTTGAGGATGCTGGGAACCGACTTGGAGGAGTCGGGATCACTGGGGACCGACTTGAAGGATTCGGGGGCACTTTGACTGACTTGGAGAGGTCAGGGCCGCTTTGGCGAAGAGCAGCCGACTCGAGGAGGTCGGGGCTGCCTTGGAGGAGCGCAGTCGTCAGCTTCCGCCTATGTTGTTCGCTAGCTTTGCCATTAATGTCCACGTGGCACTATTGGCCACATCAGATGCCCCCCGCTTCTGAGCGTGAGGGGCCATACGTCCATTGACCCTTGAGCGAAAGGAGCATGAAAATTGGAAATAATTATTGGATTTCGCGCGTCGTTAATTTTCAGAAGTGCGGCGCACTCTTCCGAGGCAATGTCGCATCAAAAATCTTTTCTAATCAAGTGAAAAGGTGAAGGATGGCGTCAGCATCGGGCGCACCGAGAGGATATCTCTCGAAGGACGAGAAAAAAGTGGGCGCCATCATTACTTTACTGTTCTCCATGTCTTATCATCGGCCGAAAATCTCGCTCCTTGGGCATAACCGAGGCATCGCACTTCGAGCGCTGGCGGGATCGTCGACAGTTGGATACTACCTCGTGCAATGGCAGCAGACCACGTGGCGAGGTCTCGGGCAAGGCAATTCAAAAACTGGTATAAAATTGTCCCTCACGCCGGAGAGAGACCTTTATGCTATCATCGTATTCTTCGTCGTCTTTCTTTTTCTGAGCCCTGAGTCCTCGAAGCCCGAAACTTCCAATCTTCGTCTTCTCCCCTGGCACCAGGTTAGTTCCCCATTTTGCCTCTCTTTCTTGCACCCATAGACCGTCGCGCCATTAGGAAGGGTAAGAGGCTCATGGTGAGTTCCTTTCGATCCTTGGATGATGAGGATGAGGTTCCCTTGATCCACCGTAAGCGCCGGCCGGTGGGGAAAATCACCATCCGTGGCTGTCCGGCGGTAGATGCCCAGCCGCCACCCCAAGCGTCTCCTTCTAGGGCATCTCTAACTAGGGTAGCCTCGCTGCCTCCATCTTGCCCGGCCCCTCCTTCGGCAGCTAGCTCTGAATTGGCAGGGTCGGGAGGGTGGCTTCCACCATGACACCCGAGGAAATAGATAGCCTTAGGAGTAGATATAGGGTTCCTAGCTTCATCCGATTGTCTACACCCGGACCCGAGGATAGGGTGACCTCTGATCGACCTGGTCGGATAGCTCTGTATGAGGAGTTCTTTCTTTAAGTACGGCCTGCGTCTTCCTTTTCACCTTTTTTTCTTGAATTTGCTAAATAGGTATAGGTTAGTTTCCGCATAGTTGACTCCAAACTTGATTCGGATCATTTGTGCATTCGTCGTCCTTAGCTTCTTCCAAGGCTCAAAAGCTAGGCTTTCCTTATTCCTGGCCTTCTACAAGCTCCGCCACCACGACAAGGATGCGTGGTGGATTTTTACCTCTAGACCGAGTTGGGCCCTACCTCTTCATCTCCCCTTCAAAATCAAGGGATGAAAATTTCATTTTCTATTTGCCCATGTGGAAGGAGTGAGGGTGGACTGGAGAGAACCCAACGTCGGCCCCAACAAAAATTCCACCGTGGACGAGAGGGATCAGGAGCTTTACGATCGCCTGATGTCCTCCGATATCCCCTCCTACAAAGAATTGTTGGCCGAGGAGAATCTCTATGAGGCCGAGTTGGCTCCGGCGGTTGGTGAGCGCAAGACCCGCCCTTCTCGTCCCTGGGCCTGAGTTATTCCTTTACTAATTGCTGATTCTTTGTGCAGTGATGAAGGTGCCCGTCGAGAAGCTGAAGGCGGCCTTACGCAAAAGAAGGCAGGAGGCCGGCGAGAATGTGAGGCCGGCAAAGAGGGCGCGACACAAGGCCCAGGGCGAGCCGGCCTAGGCCTCAGAGACTCCCGTGGGGGCGTCCTCAACAGCGGCGGCTCCCATGGAGGAGCTGAGGGGGAGGATCCCGGCCGAGGTGCCGGCAGACGAAGCAGCTCCTGCGTCGACCGAGGCGAGAGTGGAGGAGGAGAGCCAGTCGGCCCCACCCATTGATGCCGAGGAGAGGCCCCCAGCCGCCCATGAGCCAACGGTCATGGAACTGGATCTCGAGGATGGGACCCACACTGCCACGGAGCCAGCCAAGGCGGGGGAGGCGAGAACCGAAGGCGGATCTCTGGCTCCTCCTAAGCCAAAGGCAGAAGAGGCTCCCCCGATGGCCGGAGAGGGGGAGGCGACGACAATAGTGGGAGATGCTGAGGTAGGGCCGACAGGCGAAGGCGGGGCTGAGCCGGAAGACTCGTCGCCACCAATTGCACGAGCTACGATGTGGCGGGCGGTCGAGAAAGTGCTGGCCCAACCTTCATGGCCGGCACCGAGGCTCTCCATCATGGAGGACGCAGGGCAGGCAGAGTGCTTGCTGGAGAGGTTGCAGCTGCTGCAATTTCATGCGCAGCTGCGCAACCAGACTATCGCCGGGCTCCTCGATATGGCTTACGTGTCAGTGCTCCAGGTAACCTTTGTTCATGCTTCTCTTTATGCTTACTTGATGTGATACATAGCTGATAGGTCGATTCACGCAGGTGGCCAACGGGGTTCTTGCCCTCCGAGACTCGATGATCCGGACGTGTGACTCGGCCGCACGCTCCCAGGAGAGGGTGGAAAAGTTTCGGGGCCAATGTAGAGAGTTGACTAAGAAGTTCACCCAAAAGCTAGAAGAGGCCAAGGTCCGAGAGAACGACTTGGCTGGCAAGCTTCTCGCATCACAAGTCGATTGGGATGAGTGGAGGGCCTAGTTCAGGGAGGCAGAGAGCAAGGCGGCAGTCGAGCATGGCTGATCCTTTGCGGTCGAGGCCAAGCTGGCGGTAGTTTTGGCCAGTTTGGAGTCGACCAAGAAGAGGATGAGGGAGTTGACCCACCAGCATAAGGACGCCGAGGACCGGGCCGACGCGGCGGCAGTCGAGGCTCAGGCTGCCATGGCGAGGGCCGCCACAGTGGAGATGGCGGCATGCGAGGCAGAATAGAGGTGGGTCAAAGCTGTGGCCCAAGTCTAGGATGCCAAGGCCCAGGCTGAAAAGGCCAAAAGCTGGGCCTGGGGAGCCAAGGCACGAGCCTGGGAAGCTGAGGCCCAGGCTCAAAGCGCCATCGTGGAGTTTCGGGGGTCGTCGGAGTTTGAGCGGGAGGTGACCGAGGCCAGCATCGACGCCTATGCCTAGGGCTTTAACCATGGCAAGGTGAAGGTTGCCGATGTCTTCAAAATCAACAACCCCGATCTTGAAACCATCCAGCCCGGGGACCTGGATGATGAAGAGTCGTCGGGGACAAGACCGGCGGAGAGTCAAGGCCCGGCGAGCCATAGATTAGGGATTTCTTGTATCTTCTTCATCTTTTTTTTTGTAACCAACTTCAAGTCGGATTTTGTAACCGCTAAGGATATCAATAAAATGAAAATATTTTGCTCAAAAAGTCTCTCCTTTCTCTGCAATTGCTCCACGCGTATGTGGTGTCGCCGTAGTTCTAAAGACTTAGGCTCGGTTGTGAGCAGTCACTACTTTTCTCACAGTCCGACTTGGGCCCACAAGGGCTTGCGTTGCCGATTGAGTCCTTTGTCCTTTAGGTACTCGATGGGGCAAACATAGGATGTTAGTGCCAGCCGAGGAAAGCTCAAATGCATTTAGGAATCCCTTTAGAACCGCCTTGGGGGCTTGTAAGCCAACCCGAGGGGCGACTCGAACGGGTACGGAACTGCTAGGGACTTGAACCGACTTGAAAACGTCTCCTAGCCGGACCAAGTGGCATCCCATTAGCTGTGATGCCGACGAGCTCCTTTAGAACCACCTCGGGGATTTATGTGCCAGTCCGAGGGGCAACTCAATCGGGAACGAAGCTGTTAGGGATTTGAACTGATTCGGGGGCATCTCCTAGCAGACCGAGTGGTGTCCCATTAGTAGCGATGCCGATGAGCTCCTTTAGAACCACCTCAAGGATTTGTGTACCGGCCCGAGGGGGACTCAATTGGGTATGGAGCTGTTAAGGACTTAAACCAACTCGGGAGTGTCTTCTAGCTAGACCGAGTGGTATCTCGTTAGCCGCGATGCCGACGAGCTCCTTTAGAATCGGCTCGAAGGTTTGTGTGATGATCCGAGGGGCGATTCGATCACGTACGAAGCTGTTAGAGACTTGAACCAACTCGGGGGCATCTCCTAGCCAGATCGAGTGGTGTCCCATTAGCCGCGATGCCGACGAGCTCCTTTAAAACTGCCTCGAGGGTTTGTATGCCAATCTGAGAGATGACTCGATCAGGTATGGAGCTGTTAGGGACTTGAATCGACTTGAGGACATCTTCTAGCTGGACCGAGTGGTGTTCCGTTAGTCGCGATACCGACGAGCTCCTTTAAAACCGTCTCGAGAGTTTGTGTGCTGGCCCAAGGGGCGACTCTATCGGGTATGGAGCTATTACGAACTTGAACTGACTCGGGGGCATCTCCTAGCTGGACCGAGTGGTGTCCCATTAGCCGCAATGCCGACGAGCTTCTTTAGAACTGTCTCAAAGGTTTGTGTGCTGGCCCGAGGGGCGACTCGATCAGGTACGGAGCTGTTAGGGACTTGAACCGACCCGGGAGCATCTCCTTGCCGGACCGAGTGGTGTCCCATTAGCCGCGATGCTGATGAGCTCCTTTAGATAATAAGTCATCAGATTCGGTGGTGAGCCAGATGTATTATTGAAGGAATTCTTTATTGATAATTAATTGACAATCATGGAGGGGATACATTATTGGTAGTATTGGCGGAGGTTGTTCGTGTTCCAAGTACATGGGATGAGTCACCCACCGAGTTCTTCGATCCGGTATGCTCTCCGATGAAGCACCTCGGTAATGCGGTAAGGACCTTCCCAGTTAGGTACGGAGCTGTTAGGGACTTGAACCGACCCGGGAGCATCTCCTTGCCGGACCGAGTGGTGTCCCATTAGCCGCGATGCTGATGAGCTCCTTTAGATAATAAGTCATCAGATTCGGTGGTGAGCCAGATGTATTATTGAAGGAATTCTTTATTGATAATTAATTGACAATCATGGAGGGGATACATTATTGGTAGTATTGGCGGAGGTTGTTCGTGTTCCAAGTACACGGGATGACTCACCCACCGATGCCTTCGTGAATTTCTCTAAGGATGTAGTTGGCGTCTGCAGGCCCAACACATTTGAGAAGGGGGTAGAAAAATGACCTTCTATAGAGGTGTCCGTCTAGAAGGGTGAACTTAGAAGCCCTCCATTTGAGTAACCTGGCCTCTCCATGATCGGTTGGGAGGGTACCGTCCATGAGATAGCGGATATAGGTGTCTATCCAAGTCAGCTCCTGGGCGAGTGGGAGGACCTCCTCTTTGTCCTCGATGCTAGGCCTCTCCAAGTGGGCGTCCCCCATTACGCCACCAACCGAGGTGGCAAGGTGGGAAAGGGTATCGGTTTTGGCGTTCTCGCTCTGAGGGATATAGCTGATGTTGAAATAGGCTAGCAAAGAGATTAGGAGTCGAACCTTATCCAGGTACTGCACCATGGTGGGGTCCCATGCATCATACTCTCCGTTGATTTGTTCGGAGACAAGTTGGGAATCGGTAAAGGTTCTGAGACGCTTCACTCTGAGCTCCTGGGCAAGTCTTATCCCGACTAGCAGGGACTCGTACTCAGCCTGGTTGTTCGTAGCTTTGAAGAGGAGTCGGAGGACATACTCCACCTTCTCACCCTTCGGACCCGCAAAGATGAGGCCGGCACCACTCCCTTGGGAATTTGAGGCACTGTCTACATGGAGGATCCAAAATTCCTCTACGTCACCAAGCTCGGCATCAGGTTGCACCATAGGGAATTCCTTTGCTTGTTTCTCTGTCCAAGTACACTCGACCAGGAAATCGGTCAAGACTTGAGATTTTAGAGCTGGCCTTGCCTAGAACAAGAGGTTGAACTCTCCCATATTGATCGCCCATTTGGCAAGTTGGCCCAAGGTGTCAGGATGAGCCAATATGGCCTTGAGGGGTTGGTCCGAAAGCACCACAATGGGATGATCCTGGAAGTATGGCCGGAGATGCTGGGCGGAGATGATCAGAGCAAAAATAATCTTCTCTGTCCTAAAGTATTTGACCTCAGCGTCATGAATTACCTTGCTCACATAGTAGACAGGCTTCTGGATTCCGTCGACATCGAGGCATACGAGGATGGAGCTGACAGCTTCTGAGGATGCGGCAAGGTAAAGGAAAAGACTCTCTTTGTCCTTTGGCTTTGATAGGAGTGGCGGGGAAGATAGAAATGTCTTCAGTCCCTCGAAAGCTTTCTGGCAGTCATCCATCCACTCGAACCCATTCACCTTGTGCAGGGCTTTGAAGAAAGGCAGGCACCTCTCAGCTGACTTAGAAAGAAAACAGCTTAGGGCCGCCACCCTCCCGATGAGCCGCTGTACCTCCTTCTTGCTGGCCGATGGCCTCATATCGAGGATGGCGTTGATCTTCTCTATGTTCGCCTCAATTCCTCGCTGAGTCACTATAAAGCCCAAAAATTTGCCCATCGTGACCCCGAATGCACATTTCTTTGGGTTCAGCTTGACTTTGTAGTGACGGAGATTGTTGAAGGTCTCCTCCAAGTTGGAAATATGGTCGGAAGCATGAGTGCTCTTCGTCAGCATATCGTTCACATAGACCTCCATGTTCCGGCCCAGCTAGTCTTGGAAGACTTTGTTCATCAACCTCTGGTAAGTCGCTCTTGCATTCTTGACGCCGAAAGGCATTACCTTATAGCAGTAAATGCCCTTCTCAGTCACAAAGAGGTGTATTCTTCGTCATCTGGGTCCATCTTTATCTAGTTGTACCCGGAAAGGAATCCATAAAACTAAAAAGCTCATGACCAGACATCAATCTACCAGTTGATCAATCTGGGGCAATGGGAAGCTATTTTTTGGGCATGCCTTGTTGAGATCGGTGAAGTTGATGTAGATCCTCCAGCTCCTATTTGCCTTACAGACCATGACTACGTTGGCCAACCAACTTGGGTAGTGCGCTTCCCGGATGTGGCCGGCGGCGAGCAGCTTGTTGACCTCCCTGTCAATGGCTCTTGGTCGCTCGGGAGCAAAACTCCTTTTTCTTTGGTGGACTGGACGGTTCTTCGAGTCGATATTGAGCTTGTGGGTGATCACCTCTAGTGGAATGCCGGGCATGTCGGATGCCGACCAGGAAAAAATATCTGAGTTGGCCTGCAGAAAAGTCAGGAGGCAATCTCAGTCTTCCGTGGGGAGAAGTCTGCCAACTCGTACCATCCTTGCCAGGTCGTCCCCCAGTGGAAAGGTCAACAGTTGCTCAGCCAGTTCTCCTCCTTTGCTGGACTCCCTAGGGTTCGGTACTTCTGAGGCCGGCTCGACCTCTTGGGGACTTGAAGCCGTGTGATAGCAGGGCAGGACCGGGCTTGTCTCTCCTCACATCTCGCCGACTTGTTGCTGGTGGGGAACTATACGAGCAAACGCTTGGTGAAAATAACCGCATCAAGAAGGTTGAGGCCAGGTCGGCCAAGGATGGCATTGTATGCCAAAGGTACCTGAATAACTAGGAACCTCATCATGACTGTGCTCTGACACGGCGGTGTTCCGACCATCACTGGTAAGGAGATTTCGCCTTCTACCCTCACTGAATCTCCCGTGAACCCGACTAAGGGAGCCATTACTGGCTGAATAGAATCAAAGGATAAATTCATCCTAACAAATGCGTCGTAGGTAATGATGTCAGCCGAGCTGCCACTATCAACCAGGATCCTCTTTACAGGGTGTTTAGCGATCGTCATCGAAATAACGATGCCTTCATTGTTTACATTATCGACCCTAGCTAACTCTCCTCTAGGGATTACATCATCTAAGTCCCCACCTCCCCTAGGCCACTTGGATGAAGAGGCTGCCCCCCAGGACACCATTCCCATCATCCTCTCTGTTGGGGTATTGTTAACAACAGCCTGAGCAGGTAGAGGCCCCATAAGTGTGGGAACATCCGAGGGTGTCTTATGGACATACTTCCTGAGGTAACCCCGCTGGATAAGTTCCTCGATGTCACACTTTAGGCTGTAGCAGTTGTTGGTGTCGTGGATGTAATCCCGGTGGAAGGGCAGTAGTGGCTTTTGTCGCGAGGGAGGCCTTTCTTCATAGGAGGAGGGCGTTGGAGATATGGTTCGCCCTCGATCTCCATAAGAATGTGAGAGCGGGGGGCGAGAAGAGGCGTGAGCTCGCTTTCCCTGGGGGCAAGGCTTCGATGCCTGTTATCCGATCGACGTGGCAGCTCAGGCTTCCTAGGGTGAGAGGATCCGCTTGGCTCAGGACTGGCGGACTTCCAGCTGGATCCCCTCTCGAACTCTCGGCGGGTGAAGTCGGTACTTCTGCGTATGGAGGAGGAGGTCGGAGTAGGAGCTGGATGGCTTCTTATCCATAGAGAAAGTGAAGCGGGAAGGGAGAAGTCCCTGCTTCAATGCCAGAGTCGCCACCGCGTCATCCAGATGGTAAACTTCGAGGGCGGCTATTTTGAAACGGGCCATGAAGTCCCAAAACGACTCCCCCTCCTTCTGATGTACGAAGAAAAGGTTGTCCGCAACCCACGGGATCCTCTGACAAGCCTCGAAGTGTGCTAGGAATGCCCTTTTCAGCTCTCGAAAGGAGTCGATGCTGTGCGGGAACAGGCGAGAGTGCTAGGTGCGAGCGGCTTTCCGTAGAATGGTGGGGAAAGCCTTGCACAGGAGGGCATCTGTAGCCCCTTGGACTTGCATAAGAGCTTTGTAGCTCTCGAGGTGATCGAGAGGATCGGTCGTACCATCGTACGGATCCAGTTGGGGGAGACAGAATCTGGAGGGGACGGGCTCGTCCAAGATTCGACAAGTATAAGGAGGATGGGTGTCGTACTCTTCCTCCGGCTGGTTGTTGACTTTTTTGGTGAGCTCCTTCAGCCGTCAGTGGTACTTGTCCAGATGTTTCTCTACCTGGTGATTGATAGTTGACATCTTTTTTGGTGGCCCAGAAGACAATGAAGAAGAGGAAGAAGAAGAACGCGGAAGGTGGTGCCTTCGCTTTGGTTCTTCCTGGCGCCGAGGCTCTGGGGAGATTCGCTCGAGTTATGAGCATGGGAGTGTGACCTCTTGAGGGGCTCCCGATGGTGCCCTATGGGAGAGGCACGACGGTGGCCAGCCTCCCGACGGGGGGATCTTTCCTGCGTAGACTGCTGATTGGCCAGTGCAGCAAATGGTGGTGCAAGTGGAGCAGATTGATGCTGAGTGGCCATGGACTGCTTCTGGAGTCCATGGATCATCGCTGTGAAGGTTTGAACTTGTTTGGTGAGTGCGGCCAACTGCTCAGCTTGAGTGGCCGCAACTGGTGGCGCATGAGTAGCCAGAGGGTTGGCAATAGGGAGGTTGGCCTCCTTGAAAGGATTCCAAGCAAAGACCATGGCCTACACGGCCACGATGGGGAGGATAAGTTGCGAGATGCGGCCCCAGTGACAGCGGCAGCGCTACCATGTAGGGCGGCGGACGGCGGCAAGATCAAGTGCATTATGGAGATATCTTCAGAGATTGATTTCCTTGTGGGGAGTGATTGAATAAATCATATCTTCTAGATTTAGGATGTTTCTCCTAAACTCTAGAAGGTGATTGAATAAATCATATCTTCTAGATTTAGGATGTTTCTCCTAAATTCTAGAAGGTGATTGAATAAATCATATCTTCTAGATTTAGGATTTTCTCCTAAACTCTAGAAGATTAGTTTCCTTTCAGTTAAGTTGTTTTAGGCATGTATCGTCAAATCTCCTTGATTCTAGGAATTGTTTCCTTAGAATCTTGAAGATTAGATTTGATTTGATTGGGAAGATTAGTTTCCTTTTCAGTTAAGTTGTTTTAGGCATGTATTGTCAAATCTCCTTGATTCTAGGAATTGTTTCGAATTGTTTCCTTAGAATCTTGAAGATTTGATCTAGATTTGATTTGATTGGGTTGGTAGGATTTTGTAAGCTCCTGAGGATGCCTATATAAGCACTCCTCAGGAGCAATAGGGGGGAGGGAGAGTTATGTTTTGTAAGCTTAGAGAGCTTATGAATGTTGGCCAGGCATAGGCACGTTTATGCCAGTAAACTTGGGGGCTGATAACCTCTTAAGTTTGGGCGTGCTTGGGCTAATAACCCTTGTACGAGTGTTCTTGTGTTCTGGTGGTTCGAAGGACTAATAATCCTGAGACCACGTTCTTCGTAATAACAGTGAGGCATTCTTCATTTCTTGTGTGTTAGATCCTAATTACCACGCTCGTGTGTTACTGGAAACGGTTCGGGAGGATCGATTGTGGTGTTGGAGCGGATCGCACGGAGGAGTTGGTGAATGTTTTGGAGTCCTTGACCGGGGACCCTAACAAATTGGTGCTTTCATTGAGATGAGTTGCTTGAAGATCTCTACGCTTCAAGCGGGGTAATCACGAGCAAACCTTACTTTGATTCTCTTCATTGAGATTGTTATAGTTAGAAGTTGTTTGTTCTTGTTGGAGTTATTATTTGTTCTTGTTGGAGTTATTATTTGAGGTTAGGGTTAGAAGTTGTTTGTTCTTGTTGGAGTCTTCTTCTGGAGAGAACCCAAGGTCGGAAGTTGTCCGTGCAAAGTTCTTCGTGGGAGGGGGTTCGATCTTCATTTTGGAGAGAACCCAAGGTTGGACTTGTTGTTGCAGCCCATATTCCAATGGAGGCCGGATCAAGTACTTTCCATCCAACCGAGACCGCTTTGAAGCTTTGGAGTCATCCACTCTTTGGATGAAGGAGCAGATGGCGGAGACTACCACCAACATGACTCACATGCAAGGAGCCATCACTTCCGTCACTAATGCTACGGAGGAGAACATGAAGGCGGTGGAAGGCATGAGACGAGACTTGCAAGCAATATTGGCAAGACTTGGAGGAGGAGCGAATGGGGCCAACCGCGGACAAACCCCAAGGGTGGAAGAGGAGCAACTCGTTGATGGGAGGGAAACTCACATTTCTAAGTCCACAAGGGGAGAGCCTAGACCAAGGCAACCTCTTAGATTGGGCGGGCGTGTGGAGAATGAGCACGAGGTAGTGGAAAGGTGGCTGCGAGAGGAGGAGTCTGACCGTGATGTTGATAACCATGCAAGGACGGAGGAAAGACTCGGTGGGAGTCGGTATGGGGAAGAAATGCCCTATGGCCGGATCCATGAAGATGCTAGAAGACATGAGAGACCGAGAAGAGACCACCACTATCATGATGAAGATGAAGGAAATCGGTTTAACCACCGAGGACCTAGAAGGCCACATTACCGTGGAGGTGACTATGAAGATGATGATGGAAATCGGTTTAACAACCGAGGACCAAGGAGACCAAAAATTGACTTCCCTAAGTTCAATGGTGGTGACCCTCATGAGTGGCTCGATAAGGCGGACCACTATTTTCATATATATGAAGTACCAAGGACAGAAAGAGTGGCCACAGCATGTTTCTTCCTTGATGGGAAGGCAAGCAAATGGTGGAGATGGATACGGGCCCAATATGAGAAGGAAGGAAGAAGGCTCGGGTGGACGGCATTCGAGAGGGAGCTGCTTATGCAATTTGGGCCTTCGCCCATTATCAACCATCATGGCCAGCTAGCTAAGCTCAAGCAAGATGGCAAGGTGCATGCGTATGTGGAGGAATTTCGACAACTCCAAACCTTGGTGAGGGGTTGGTCTGAGGAGGCACTTATCGGCACTTTCGTGGATGGTCTAAAACCATGGATTGCCAAGGAGCTCAAGTTGAAGCAGCCCACTAGGCTGCAAGAAGCAATGAGGATGGCTGAAATCCTTGAAGAAAGTCATCACTTCGAGAAAAGACACGTCAAGGACCAAGTGGCTAACAAGGTTTATAAACCCTTGTATTCCACGGGGTCTTGGAAAGGAAAGGAGGGGACTACGGGAGATTCAAGGAGCAAAGGGAAGGAAGTCAAGAAGCTTAGTCGTGAGGAGCTTGATGAGTACATAAAGAAGGGCTTATGCTTCAAATGTGGTGAAAAGTGGAGCCGTGATCACCAATGCAAGAAAGCCAAGGTCATGTGTATGATCGGGATAGAGGAGGAGCAATTGGGGGAGACAAGTGAGGAAGAGCACGGGCATGAGGAGTCCTCTAGCGATGAGGAAAGTGAGGAAGCCGAGTTGAGCCTCAATGCCATGTCCGGCGTACAAAAGCCCTCAACCATGCGACTTATGGCTTGGGTTGGCAAGCATGAAATGACATTATTGGTGGATAGTGGGTCTACCCACAACTTCATCAATTCCCGCGTCCTTTCTAAGGTGGGATTGCATGGGAAGAAGTAGAGCCATTCGATGTGAAGGTGGCAAACGGGAAAAGCTAAGGTGCGAGATGGTAGTGCGAACCGTGAAGATGAATGTCCAAGGCGTCCGTATAGCGGCTGATCTTCACGTACTCTCATTGGTGGGGCTAGATGTTGTCTTGGGCAATGCATGGCTAAGAGGCATTGGCAAGGTCGTCACCGACTATGAGAAGATGACTATGGAGTTCAAGCTTGGAGGGAAGAAGAGGACGTGGACAGCTCTAGCATCAAAAGAGCCAAGGCCTTGCGAGGCCAATGTGTTTGAAAAACTATGCAAGGGTGGGGCTCATTGCTTCGCCATAGTGATGGGCCAAAACCGAGGAGATGAAGGGCAAGAAGAGAAGTATAGTGATGAAATGAGGAGCTGCCCCAAGGTGTGAAGACGTTTTAGAAAGACACAAGGAAGTATTGGAGGTACCTACTTCATTACCACCAAGTAGGGAATTTGATCATCGCATTGTGCTGAAAGATGCGAGCAAACCGGTGAATGTGCCACCATACCGGTATGCTCACTTTCAAAAGGGTGAGATCGAAAGACAAGTGGAGGAGATGTTGGCTAGTGGCTTGATTCGACCAAGCACTAGTCCCTTTTCATCACCGGTGTTGCTTGTGAGGAAGAAGGATGGAAGTTGGCATTTTTGCACCGACTACCGAGCATTGAATGAGGCAACAGTGAGGGATAGATTTCCCATACCAACAGTGGACGAGATGCTTGATGAGTTGCATGGGGCTCATGTGTTCACCAAGCTGGATTTAAGGGCCGGATACCATCAAATCCGGATGAAAGAGGAAGATACCCACAAGACGGCATTTAGGACTCATTCCGGCCACTATGAGTACCTAGTGATGCCTTTTGGGCTGTGCAATGCCCCCTCAACTTTCCAAGCGGCTATGAATGCCATATTTAAGCCATTCTTGAGGAAGTTTGTATTAGTATTCTTCGATGACATCTTGGTGTACTCGAAGAATGTGGAGGAACACTTGGAGCAATTGGAGCGAGTATTGATGATCTTGAAGGAGCACCACTTCTTCATCAAGGCTTCCAAATGCGCCTTTATGCAAGAAGAGCTGGAGTACCTTGGCCACATCATATCGGGCCAAGGAGTAAAAGTGGACCAGCGGAAGGTGGAAGCTATGGTGGATTGGCCCTTACCCAAGGATGTGTCGGCTCTACGAGGATTCCTTGGTTTGACGGGCTACTATCGAAGGTTCGTGCAAGGCTATGGATTGATAGCCAAGCCACTTACCTCCATGCTAAAAAAGGAGGGCTTCGAGTGGACCGAAGATGGAAGGAGAGCTTTTGAGAACTTGAAGAGAGCCATGACCAAGACACCCGTCTTGGCCTTGCCCGACTTCAAGAAACCATTTGAAGTATATACTGATGCAAGTGGAGAAGGGATTGGGGCGGTACTAGCTCAAGAAAGGAGGCCCATAGCTTATATCTCCAAGGCCTTAGGGCCAATGAAGAAAGCATGGAGCACTTATGCAAGAGAAATGTTGGCGGTTGTGCATGCGGTGAAGGTGTGGAGACCTTACCTCTTGGGAAGAAAGTTCACTATAGTGACCGATCAACAAGCATTAAGACACTTGCTAGAACAAAAGATCGTGACGCCAGAGCAACAGAAGTTTCTTGTGAAGCTTCTGGGATTCGAGTATGACATTATATATCAGCCCGGCAAGGAGAATAAGGTGGCTGATGCGTTGTCAAGGAAGGAGGGAAGTCCAATGATGTGGACTTTGTATGAAGATGAGGCTGAACATATGGCCTTGAGTGGAGCTGAATGGAGGATATGGGACAAGCTTAGAGAGGCTGGAGTTGGATGCAAGGTCTCAAGAGATCATAGAGAAGCTTGAGAGTCCATGTAATGGGGTGACCGGATTCAAATGGCGTGATGGGCTTATCTACTACAAGTCCTATGTCTATGTGCCCGACGTACCAAACCTGAGGAAGGAGATTCTCACTCACTTCCACCATAGCAAAGAAGGTGGTCATTCGGGATGGCTTAGGACCTATATAAGGATCAAGCATTTCTTCTATTGGGAGGGCCTAAAGAGAAGTGTGAAGAAGTGGGTGGCGGAATGTGACGTGTGTCAAAAGGTCAAACATGATACGAAGGCCCCTACAGGTCTCTTGCAGCCCTTACCCATACCGGAAGCTATATGGGAAGACTTGTCCATGGATTTTGTGGAGGGCTTGCCCGCAAGTCAAGGGTACGAAGTGATCTTGGTGGTCGTGGATCGCTTAAGTAAGTATGCTCACTTCATACCCCTTAAGCATCCATTTACAATGAAGAGTGTGGCTAAGGCCTTTGTGGACAACGTGGTAAAGCTCCATGGTTTCCCTAGAACCATTGTTACGGATCGGGATCGGGTGTTCATGAGCTCCTTTTGGAAGGAAGTGTTTGCACTGCAAGGGAGCAAAATGAAGACAAGTTCTTCATACCATCCGCAGACCGATGGCCAAACAGAGGTGGTCAACCGTACATTGAAACAATACTTGAGATGCTATTGCCATGATGAGCAAGCAAGGTGGATGGACTACATGTCATGGGCGGAATATTGGTATAATACAACATACCACTCTTCCATCACACTTAGCCCATTTGAAGTGGTGTATGGAAGGAAGCCTCCTACCTTGGTGGCTTATGAGAGGGGTACGGCTAAGAATGCGGAAGTGGAGGAAGCCTTGATCACTAGAGACGAGATACTAGCCAAGGCAAAGAGGGAGCTTAAGAAGGCCCAATCGAGCATGAAGAAATATTATGATAAAAGGAGAAGGCTAGAAGGGTTTGAGCCCGGGGACTTTGTGTACTTGAAGCTTCAACCCTATGGCCAAAAGACAATGAAGAGAAAGGCAAGCTACAAGCTAGAGAAAAGGTACTATGGACCATTTAAAGTGGCTGCCCGTGTCGGAGAAGTTGCGTATCGGCTGGAATTACCACCAACCTCAAGACTTCATCCAGTGTTTCATGTGTCTCTCCTCAAGAGACGAGTTGGGGATCCTAGCTTGATTGTAGAGGAATTGCCTTCCTTCAATGAGGAAGGTAGAATGCTACTACAGCCCACAACGATTCTTGAATACAAAATGGTGCCACGTGGGAGGATTAGAAGGAAGATCTGGAGAGTATTGGTGCAATGGAGAGGGCTACCTAGAGAGGAAGCAACCTGGGAGGATTATGATGACATAGCCTTAAGGTTCCCACAATTTACCCTTGAGGACAAGGGTACACTTAATGGAAGGGGGAATGAAAGGATCCCAAGCGAAGACCATGGCCTACACGGCCACGATGGGGAGGATAAGTTGCGAGATGCGGCCCCAGTGACAGGCAGCGCTACCGTGTAGGGCGGCGGACGGCGGCGAGATCAAGTGCATTATGGAGATATCTTCAGAGATTGATTTCCTTGTGGGGAGTGATTGAATAAATCATATCTTCTAGATTTAGGATGTTTCTCCTAAACTCTAGAAGGTGATTGAATAAATCATATCTTCTAGATTTAGGATGTTTCTCCTAAATTCTATGATTGAATAAATCATATCTTCTAGATTTAGGATGTTTCTCCTAAACTCTAGAAGATTAGTTTCCCTTTCAGTTAAGTTGTTTTAGGCATGTATCGTCAAATCTCCTTGATTCTAGGAATTGTTTCCTTAGAATCTTGAAGATTAGATTTGATTTGATTGGGAAGATTAGTTTCCTTTTCAGTTAAGTTGTTTTAGGCATGTATTGTCAAATCTCCTTGATTCTAGGAATTGTTTCGAATTGTTTCCTTAGAATCTTGAAGATTTGATCTAGATTTGATTTGATTGGGTTGGTAGGATTTTGTAAGCTCCTGAGGATGCCTATATAAGCACTCCTCAGGAGCAATAGGAGGGGAGGGAGAGAGTTGTGTTTTGTAAGCTAGAGAGCTTATGAATGTTGGCCAGGCATAGGCACGTTTATGCCAGTAAACTTGGGGGCTGATAACCTCTTAAGTTTGGGCGTGCTTGGGCTAATAACCCTTGTACGAGTGTTCTTGTGTTCTGGTGGTTCGAAGGACTAATAATCCTGAGACCACGTTCTTCGTAATAACAGTGAGGCATTCTTCATTTCTTGTGTGTTAGATCCTAATTACCACGCTCGTGTGTTACTGGAAACGGTTCGGGAGGATCGATTGTGGTGTTGGAGCGGATCGCACGGAGGAGTTGGTGAATGTTTTGGAGTCCTTGACCGGGGACCCTAACACTCCTGCTGCTCCGCCGGTTGGAGGTGCCTCCCAGAATAACTGGCATAGGCATCTTGGGCATGCGTCACTACCATTGTTGATGGAGAGGGAGAGAAAAACTCGCAAACAAGTGTTATAGGGCTCGTCTTTCCCTCCTTCCTAGCGCGCCAATCTGTTGATGCTCGATCACTGGAATTGAACGTTGGAAAGAAACTCCGTCTGCTGATGCAGCCCTCTTTAGAACAAGCGACCTACAAGAAGTCCCAGTGCTAGAGGAAACTCCGATGGGGACCCTCCAACGGTAAAGTTAGCAATCAAAGTCACAGCAGAGAGGAGCTCGAAGGAGCTCCGAAGAGGAAGAAGGCTTCGAGGATCGGAGTGTACTCTCGGGATAAGGAGTGTGTAAGCGAATGTAAGTATGAGCTATGGATGCTTGTACCTTTGTTCTGGAATCTCTTACCCTTTTTATAGACCTTCGGTATCTGCCTAGGAATTAGTCACGTGGAGTTCCGTGAAGAGGAATGTCTGTTGGGTATGTAGTAATTACATGAATAGGGGCTGGTCGGTGGGCCTAGTCCCATCGAACACATGGCCTGGCGGTTGGTGGGCATGGTCTCATCAATTGCATGGGTCATGCGGTAGGTGGACCTGGTTATGGTCAGGCTGCGCAGGTCAGGTGGTAGGCGGGTCTGGCTGTGGTCAGGCGGTAGGTGGACTTGGCTGTGTCAGGTGACGCAGGTTAGGAGGTAGTGGGCCTGCTAGGGGCTGCTGGGGATCGACTTGGAGGAGTCGGGACCACTGGAAGCTGACTTGGAGGAGTCGGAGCCGCTGGGAGCCGACTTGGAAGAGTTGAGGTCGTTAGGGACCAACTTGAAGGAGTTAGGGCCACTGGGGGCCGACTTGAAGGAGTCGGGCCGCTTTGACCGACTTGAAGAAGTTGGGGCCGCTTTGGCGAAGCACGGCCAACTCGAGAAGGTCGGGGCCACCTCGGAGGAGCGCGGCTGTCAACTTTCATCTATACCATTTGCTAGCTTTGCCGTTAATGTCCACGTGGCGCTATTGGCCACGTCACCTTCCACAGCAAGTGAAAACCTCTTCCATTACAAATGGCTACTGGCTATATAACTTTTTACTTTCATTCTAAAAAAGAAAATATAATTTATTTGAAACTGTTGGCCAGAGAAAATTGCATCTATATAAAATTTTAGACAAATAATAAATAGAGGTATCGTTGTTCGGTTGTTCCCAGCACTTCTAAAACACTCCAACCCCATCCTTGGTGCAACCATCAAGAAACTTTATCAACAGATTTTAACCTTGATTTGTCAACAAGATATGAATTTTGTCCGGTATTAACTTGACTAAAGCCAGGTACATAATTGCAAAATGGCTAGAATATACTTTTGAACTTCAGATTTTTGCTCAAAATTTATTTTAATCATCAAATTTTTAGTTGTTGTGATCGAGTCCTACATGTCTTAGAATGTCAGTATTTCTGACATTCTATTAAAGTTGATATGATGGAACCAGTAATATATATATTTTTAAAATATAAGACACTAAATTATAATAATAAAAAGTTTAAAAAGGATCGGTATGAATTATGAGCGAAGAAAGTTTGAGGATCAAAAATATACCCTCACCTTCTAAAATCTATTGTTCTGGTCCTATAAGGTTTCTGTCAAGACTTTTGGTTCTACCAATCCAAGCACAAACCACTTTAGCTTTCCAGCCAAGCACGGCCTATCCCTGTTCCCTTATAGTCCTGAAAATAAGATATGACCCGAGTTAGCAACGTGCCACAGGCCCACCACTTCTCAGAAGGAAATTGACAAATAATTACCCAAATTTAAGCCGAAATTTAAACGGCGGTTAAAAATCAAGGAACCAATGGAGAGGCCAAAAACAGAAGACAAGGCTGAAGTTGGGACTCTCCCCTCTTTTATGGCATCACATCTGGGAGAGAGAACGGGTATGTGCAACTCTTTTGAGGCATGCAAACAAGCAGAGTCCAGGTCCAGGATTAAGTAACCTCGAAGCAAAAGATGGTACAATTGGACACCTGCCCTAACTCTCTGCCTAAGGAAAAAGGCCACCAGAGCCTTTTAGAACTTGATAGGTGATTTTGAAGAATCCAAACCCAATAACATTTTAAGTTAATTCATTTTGGCCAACCTTACAGTACAAAAACCCTAATTACATCCCAGTTTCATCCTCACATCTTTTACTAAAATGTATGTTTTTCTTGATATTGTATGTTATTTGATGACACAACCCAAATGATCACTAACATTCCCTTGAGCTTTTTTTTAATACTAAGGGTTCAATTTCTGTTTTTTTTTAATAAATGTTTTGAAAAACTGAACTTCAACCCAACCATTCAAGCCATTATTCATTTCCTTAAGCTCTTTGATCAATGCCCTTATACTCTCAAATATGATATAATTTACGGCATCACCCACATACAGTGATAACAAAAGTCATATAGTAGTTTTTATGTAAGAAATGTTTATATAGTAAATATTAATTATGATACTTATCTTCTTATACCTGGTACAAGTATTTTTATAAACTTAAGTGTAATCAAAGTAGAAACATTACACCATTATTTTTGAAAATTATATAAGGCATAGATACATTAAACATGAATAATGTTATCTTGCTTTTTTTTTAAAAAAAAATTTAAAATTATACTTTTTGTCCTTCAACTTTAACTCAAAATTTATTTTAACTCTCAAACTTTTAATTATTACAATCTAGTTCCTTGTATTTTAATTAATTTCATGTAATAGATTGCTAGAAGTGCACCATTCCTAAGGCAAGAAGGACTAAGCTACAACAACTTGAAAGCAACAACAATGAATTTTATGTGAAAGTTTGAGGATCAAAATATATTTTAACAGAGAAAAAATTATTAGTGATCGATATTGAATCAGATCAATTGGAATGTCTTGTAAAACAGTTTGGTTTAATGCTCAGTCCCTACACATGTGCCAATCGCTTTTCCACTGATCTCCTCTCCTCTCTGGCCGTGCCAGTGAGTAGTGGTGCCATGCCTCTCCTCTTTCCATAAATCTTTTTGAGAGTGCCCTCCCACCAAAAGAAAGGTTCTTCGCGTCCCCTCTCCCACTAGCAGAAAGCAAACAGTAATGAGATAAAGAAGGCAGACCTCTATCATTTCTGAGAGCCACAGCCCCACCACCTTCCACTAAACTAGTGCCGGCCAGCTAGCCTACTCCCCCTTGCATCACTCTTTCATTGATTTTATGGTTAGTGGTTGTTAAAGGACAGCATAATGATAAAACCTTCAGACCTTCAACAAATTCGTCTTGTTCTGAAATTTGGATTATATCATATAGAATTCCCCCCATATTTCTTTGAATCTCACTACATATACTGACCGTGTCATTTTTGTGGAGTAAAACTTGATGAGTCCATTTTAATCGTGAGGACATGAACTGCTTGTAACTCAAATTACTGCATTCATGTTTTTTCTCATATTTGGCTTTCTTTTTAAGTTCAATTTCCTATGTAACTGCGGCTTTAAAAGGAGGTTTTATTGTTGCAGACTAGCATATGGACCAGAGTAATTAATTATATGGTAAGGTAGAACAAGAACTCCTGAAGATTAGAGCCATATTAGAGTAATTTGGGTTACCATAACATGTAACAACTAAGCTGGAAATTAGTGGGGGGGGAAGGTACTTTTTCTAAAGATCCTGGGAAGGCAGAAGATTATGGCCATGGACTCTGCCATGTTATCTAATCCTGACCACTCTAGTACTGTTATAGTTTCGCATCTCCATGACTCTTTCACAAATTTTACTATGACTTTTTTTTTCCTATTTATTTTTAAAAGTAGGAGATTGATGATGTTGACAGCATCAAATTTGATATATATTTTTAAATTTTTAGGACCTAGTCGTTAATATGGTATCAAAACTCAAATTGTTCAGCGTCATGAGTTCACTATTTGGCACACATGATTCTTGCCTCCATAGGGTGCTCTGTTTTTTTTATCTTATTGCTATATGTTAGCAAAGAAGATGTAGCACATTAAAACTATTTAATTAGCAACCAACTAATTAAACTAAGTGTTTAGCTTTAAATGGCACACAATCCACAAAAAATAATCAACTCATATTATTCGTCTAAGTCAAAATGATGATACAAAAATATATGCAACAGTCCCCAGCCCCATCCCAAATAACGTCTCTCAGATCACAACAAAAAGTAAAGAAAGACAAGTGAAGTAAAGAAAAAATAAACCCCAAGCTACGTAAGACCAAAACCATATCAATGGAACCACCGTCCAAGGGTGCAACGTTCCTCTAGAGAAGCATCGCAGCAGCCCCGGCCAATGCAAGCACTCCTCCCATGCTAACCCCATGCAAGCCGGCGCCCGAATCAGCAGTGGTGGACGACGCTGGCTCCGCCGCCGGAGTCTGCGATGCCGGACCAGGGGAAGAAGCCACGGGAGCCGAGGTCTTCGACGGGGTCGGTGCCGGGGTGGTAGGAGCCGGCGCAGGGCCTGCCTTCAGAGGCGAGAGAGCGGGCGTGGGAGCGGGCGGCGATGCCGGGGGAGTCGGAGCTGGCGGCGGCGGCAGGGGCGGTGGAGGAGTGGCGGGCGGTGGAGCGGCGACTGGAGGAGGTGTGGCAGGCGGGGAGTAGCGACGGGCGGAGGGGTGGCCGGCGGCGGAGTGGCGACGGGCGGAGGGGTGGCTGGCGGCGGAGTGGCGACGGGCGGTGGAGTGGAGACTGGTGGTGGCGTGGCGGCTGGCGGCGGGGTGGCGGCGGGGGGAGGAGAAGTGGTTGGAGGGGGAGCAGCGGGGGTGGCGGGGGGTGTCGGGGCGGCTGGCGGAGGGTTGGTGGTGGCGGAGGGTGGGGAGGCCGGTGATTGGGCAATGCAGGTGGAGAGGAGGGCAAGGGAAATGGCTAGAGCTAGAGTTGGTGCTTGGAAGGCCATGGCTCTCCTCTGTTTTCACTTCCTCTCAAGTGAGGAGAGGAAGGGAGAAAAGAGTGTTTGTTTTCTGTTGGATGGAGTGGGAGAATGAGAGCGTTCGGCAATATATAGTGAGGAGTGTAGAGATCCACAGATCCAGAGGGGGAGAGAGATAAAGAGACACCAAGGGGCTGGCAAGGGTGAGGACGGTGGGAAGCCAGTGATAGCTGTAAGGTTTATTTGGTGGCGCCTCAACATCCTTTTTTTTCTTTCATACTTAATTGAACTTAGAAATTTATCTTCCAATTTTTTATTTTCTTTTCCATAGATTGTATTGAGAATAGACAGATCATTAGCAGACAAAAAGTGAGGAAAGTGGAAAAAAAAAAAATTATCGCATAAACTTTAAAGTTCCTTCACTTTTCCTCGTCCTGGGCTTTTCCTTTCAGGACACCACGATTCGCTGTTAGGTACACAGCTTTATACGTAAAGTTTAAGAGATGATTTAAACTGACATCACTGTAATATTATACTTGCTTGATGTAGCTCTTATTGTCGTTTTCATGTGTTGTTTTTACTTAGCCTTTGCCAGTGAGAGAGGCGAGATGGCTCGCATGTGACTAAAGAACCAGTACTAAAAGATTTTTATTTCTTTCGAACCTTCGGAATTTATCAAAATTAACTTTGTTGAAAATATACAGAGTAGATTAGCTGAAGCCATGCTTGCGGCTAATAATTTTAGCCTTTTAAATTTTTTGATTTTGCTGGCAAAGCTTTATACATGAGCTGCTGATATTTTTTTTTTTATGCTACTAGAATTTTTCGTACTTAAAATCTCTTTATTGAGAGAAACTTTTGATGGCTTTGAAATGTAACTCCATTAAACTCTCTACTCATTGATGCATGGTTTATCCTGCAGGATATGCATAGTTACTGAATCCGTCATGTCTATTAGAAAGCCAACTCGATGACTGATTGGGTGACAGCTTTGGTAGCAAATCATTCAGGGTTTTAATTTTAGAAACAAGATGATCCTTATTCTATTATACTTAAGTATGTTCTTTTTTCTGATCTATCGGGTTTGACTCGCACTAAATTGGGATGATTACCGGTCTGTACCAAAAAAACAAAAAAAACAAAAACTAAAAGTTGCAATCCTTATCATGATCATCAAAAATTTAAAAATTAAAGACTACAAGCTGGCACTCTATAATTCAAGAGACAAGGATCAACCATCCAAATCTTCTTTGTTAGTGCATTGAATCGAATAATTAAGCAAAGTTATATATGGCAGATCCAAAATGAAGGGAAGTTTGGTTCTTTGAAGTTTGTCCAGCGATTTGTTATCATGTCAGCTCACCGCCCAGAAGCAGTACAGCTTCGGCTCTACGCAACGCCATTCTTTTTCAACGAGTAGTAGCGCACACGTCTCCACAAGACCAATCGCTTGCACTCCATTGTTATTCTTAAATGACTGCGGAAAAGGATTTGAAAACAGAAGTTGGCCCAACAGTGGAGAACATTCTGGCCGGGATCTAAATGCGATGGCTTCTTTCTTTCTTTTGTTTTAGCTTTCACCTTTTTAGCTGTGCTTCAATTATTTATGTACATTTGTATGGAAGAATACGGGCACATAACATGGCAATTGATGATGAGGATAAGAGGGTGGGGCCTTTCATTAGAAGAAAAGCAAGGCATATATAGGCCTACCACCTTTCCTTTTCCCACCCACCACCATCATTGAAGCCCCTAAAGGATTGATAAATAGGATGAAATAGGAGGCTATGTTTTATATGAATGCCTCCTCGAGCTTAAGGATGGCCGCCACAAATTATGTCATACATTTTCTGACAAAATTTATACCTCATGAGCATCTCCTAATCTGATTTCAAAAATTTTGCCTGCACATTTTTTGGAATCCTTTAAACTATATTGAAGCAATGCATGATCATTTTTGGGACAGTAGAGCTTGTGCTTTTGAATGCTGCTGAGGAGGCATTCGATTTAAGATCTATTTTAGTCAAAGGCTTAGTTTGTATTAATACTGGACTTGTGCTATTAATGCATTACAGGCTGACTTAATTTTGAAACAATTGGTATGATTAACTAGAATTAGATGGAGAAAAATATCTAATGAGAACACTGTTTCATTGAGAATTCTCTGTAGTAGATATTTAAAAATCAAGTTGTTTGGAACTTGATCACTGATAAGATCCAGTCGTTCTCCCAATCATGGTTGTGATCATAATCACAATGAAGAACAAGTTGCCTGGAACCTGGCACAGATTCTAAGGACCAAAGACAGGTCTTAATTTCAGAGGACACTGCTCCCATTGCCTAAATGATATGGCTTTGACCCTTCTTTTTTAAAAAAAACTTTTTGCGTGCAGTGCAAGATGCATATGCATGCATGCAATGAGAACAAATTTTGTTCTTTTCGTGCCAACGTGCATGGTGCGCAATTTTTTTTTCTTTTTTTTTTTCCCCTTTCTTTCAGTTATACACGAAGCCCATAGCTATTTATTTCCCATTGAACAGTACCAAGAAATGCCTACTATCACACCTATATATATATATATATATAATCCATGTAGCTCTAAAGTCTCGGTAAATGACATCTCAATTGTATCCCTTCTCACTTGAATCAAATGAAGGTTCAGAACCATTCATAAGAACTAGTAAATTAGCTATGACTTCAACAGAGAACAAGATTAAGTTATTCAGAGTTCTAGATGATAGCTCCTTTAGAAGATACAGCAGAGGCAATAACGCAAACATTTGTAAAGGCCACGAGATCACAACGGTCTTCATCTAATTGTTTGTGAATCATTGTCTTTACAAGAGTCAGGATCATTGTCTTATGTCCCATTATCCGGATGTAGCCTATTTGAGTAAAACTTAGGAGAAGATGCATCCCACAAAGCTTCCATAGTATTCAACAGTGGGACGATGAAACAGTTTCAAAATACTAGCCCTGGGGCTAAGAGAAGAGTACTCAATGAAATCTTATCCCCAAGGAGTGCCCCTTACCTACCCTGACCATCAGATGACAGGCCGACACTGCATGGCTTGAAGGCCAGCTGGAAAATTATAGTTCACGCAATCCTCTTCTGAGAACGGATGCCTTGCAACCAACCAATAGTTCCTTCCTTGCATTAGGGAATCACAGGAGACAATGTCATGGGATTGGAGGTAACTTTTCCCTTATAATTGATTTGAGGGAGACTTATTGTTGGGTACCGAGCATCTTTTGCCCTGGCTCTGCCTTTTAAAATGGCAGTCGTCAGTCGTGTTCCAGTCCAGATTGATTGATGTCCGAACTAAACTGGCATTGGGTCCATCAATGGGACTTCAGATCCGAACTACCACCACTTTGGAGGATTTGGAACGAGTCCAAGTTGAAAGGGATCTATTAGAACTTTCTCTCAACTCACCTCATTAACAAGATGGATGCCTGTTCTGATTGCAAACTGTCTTGCTTTGTGACATGCGTTGGATCCATGTTAGGCTGGAAGAAAATTGAACCATGGTATGGCGTACGATCTCATGCCAGATGTATTGTTTAGTATCGATACCGGAACTCAATTTTGATGCATACTGAGTCTTAGAATACAGAACCAACCAGCATATTCGATGTATCTATATTGTATCAATATGGTATTGGTATGAATCGAGATAATAAATCTTACAAGCAACGGTACCATTTTTTTTTTCTATCCTTTTGTTTTAAGGATGGCTTTGCCATCCCACTACAGGAGAGGCAAGTCTAGGTGCAGAAAGTTCCACTGGCCATGGCACAGAGAGAGAGAGAGGGAGAGAGATTGTCAATTTAGACTTGGACAATGTCCATGGAAGCAGTTGAGCATGTGCAGAATTTCTATTGAAGCAAACAAATGAAAATCTGGATTTTTCAGGAAATTTAAGTTTTTCAGGGTTCTTTAAAGAAATTTCAGAGAATATTCCCTGGAAGCAAATAGAAGAAAACATTCAAAAAAAATGTATAATCGAACTCTTTGATATAGTATGCATAGTGATGACGCCAAGTCACCTTCTTCAAACGTCGGGGAAGACAGACGTCCTTCTTCTTGGACCCTTGCAAGAAAAGTCCTCGGAGACCGGTGGTTCCGGTAGGGACCCTCCGATGCTCAAGTCAACACTTGGGTTCAAACAAAGAACCGCTCAGCGGAAAGGAGCTGAGGCAGTTAGGGTTTTGCTAGGAGGAAGAAAGCTAGAAAACCAGAGTTCAGATCCCTACTTACAGTGCGGGCATGTGCTTTTATACCTGTCCGAATATCCTATCTTACTGTTCTGAAAGATCGCCGTCGTACCATCACTGTGCGTGCCGGAGGCAGCCCGTACTACCTGTCAACGTGATATCACACGTGTCTAACAGCTGCGATGGCATTCGGTGTGCGCCGTTGTTTGATATTACAGCGCACAGTCGCAAGTGGTAGCGAATCGTATGCCGTAACGGAGCACGGCCACGCACAGGGACATGCAGTGCGCCATACGCCGTTATGAGGCATGGCCCTCCGTAACGGGGTGCAACCACGGGCGTACGGAGAATCACGTGGGCGCGTCATGTGGCCCGGAGCTGTCATTCCTTTCGACGGTTGAACTGCATGCTAATCGTTGATGATACCCACGTACTCCGAGACCGGAGGAGGATCTCGGGGTAGAGATATGGTGGTCCCATCCCGAGATCGGAAGGGGTCCCGGGGGTGGGATGATGCCGGTGCACCCCGAGACTGGAGGGGGTCTCGAGGTCAAGAGATGATGATCCCACCCCGAGACCGGAAGGGGTCCCGAGGGTGGGATGATGCCGGTGCACCCCGAGACCGAAGGGGGTCTCGGGGTCAAGAGATGATGATCCCACCCCGGGACCGGAAGGGGTCCCGGGGGTGGGATGATGCCGGTACACCCCGAGACCGGAGAGGGTCTTGGGGTCAAGAGATGATGATCCCACCCCGAGACCGGAAGGGGTCCCGGGGGTGGGATGATGCCGGTGCACCCCGAAACCGGAGGGGGGTCTCGGGGTCAAGAGATGATGACCCCACCCCGGGACCGGAAGGGCTCCCGGGGGTGGGATGATGCCGGTGCACCCCGAGACAGGAGGGGGTCTTGGGGTCAAGAGATGATGATCCCACCCTGAGACCGGAAAGGGTCCCGGGGGTGGGATGATGCCGGTGCACCCCGAGACCGGAGGGGGTCTCGGGGTCAAGAGATGATGATCCCACCCCGGGACCGGAAGGGGTCCCGAGGGTGGGATGATGCCGGTGCACCCCGAGACCGGAAGGGGTCTCGGGGTCAAGAGATGATGATCCCACCCCGAGACCGGAAGGGGTCCCGGGGGTGGGATGATGCCGGTGCACCCCGAGACCGAAGGGGTCTCGGGGTCAAGAGATGATGATCCCACTCCGAGACCGGAAGGGGTCCCGGGGGTGGGATGATGCCGGTGCACTCCGAGACCGGAGGGGGGTCTCGGGGTCAAGAGATGATGACCCCACCCCGAGACCGGAAGGGGTCCCGGGGGTGGGATGATGCCGGTGCACCCCGAGACCAGAGGGGGGTCTCGGGGTCAAGAGATGATGATCCCACCCTGAGACCGGAAGGGGTCCTGGGGGTGGGATGATGCCGGTGCACCCCGAGACCGGAGGGGGGTCTCGGGGTCAAGAGATGATGACCCCACCCCAAGACCGGAAGGGGTCCCGGGGTTGGGATGATGCCGGTGCACCCCGAGACCGGAGGGGGGTCTCGGGGTCAAGAGATGATGACCCCACCCCGAGACCGGAAGGGGTCCCGAGGGTGGGATGATGCCGGTGCACCCCGAGACCAGAGGGGGTCTCGGGGTCAAGAGATGATGACCCCCCCCCGGGACCAGAAGGGGTCCCGGGGGTGGGATGATGCCGGTGCACCCCGAGACTGAAGGGGGTCTCGGGGTCGGGAGATGGTGATCTCCGTTAGCTGCTGTTACCTTTTATTCTGACGACGCAGGATCAGTCATATCATATGCCCCTTCACCCCTGAGGCGAAGCGGGTCCCACCGTTGAGGCGCAAGGGGTGTTCTCCACGTGGCTGATCCCCGTCCACATCTTTTATGTGGACGGCCTGGGAAATGTAAGAAGGCGGCCCTCCGTACACTGTGCCCGCCACGATCGACCTCGAGAGAAAACTGGCCCTTCGAAGTCTGCACGAAAAACCGCATCATCATTACCTCTCATTACGGCGACGTCAGCAGGGTCCCATCACTGGCCGAAGGCGTGCCACACCACGCGCTGGGCATCCCTCGAGGCGAGCCAGCCTATGGTAGGGGGCCATGTGGCTGGCGAGGCGAGGTGGGACGATTTGAAAACCCAATAAAGCCAAACGAGGGATTGAATCTGGCCATATCGTTTCCGTTGTCATCGTCTTCCTTTGTGCCTGTGCTCTGATCTCCCTGCAACCTGAGAGCTCGTGCTTGGTTTCCTTTCTTCCAGGTCAGTTCTTTACCCATTCCAGACTTCCGTCCCTTTGCTCATGAGCTCGCCATCTTGGACCTCAGAGGACGGTTCGGAGAACCGTCCTCCTTCTGAGAGGTTTTGTACCTCTCTCGCACCTTCTTCTTCTCCTTCACTTGAGTGGTCCACTGATTCAGAGGACCGCGTCCCCCTGGCCCGGCGACGGGTCGCCGGCGGAGCCCCATCGAGGGGCCGCCAGTCGGAGGTCGGCACCTCCTCGATGGTGGAGGGGTCCCCGGAGGGGATTGCCTCCACGGTGACACGCCTGGATTTGGCAAAAATCCGGGCCCGTTACCAGATTCCCCGGGATGTTGAGCTTTTTTTGCCAACTCCCGATAATAGGGTCATCTCCTCCCGACCCGGTCGAGTGGCCCTTTATGAGATTTACCTAAAGGCAGGTCTTCGTCCACCTTTTTCCCTTTTTTTCATCAACCTTCTCAACTACTACTCCTTGACCCCATCTCAACTGGTCCCGAACTCCTACCACGTTGTCAGCGCCTTTGTCATCCTTTGCCATCGTCTGGGTATCACCCCCCGAATCACTCTTTTTCGATCCTTCTACATCCTTCGGGCTCAGAATGGTTGGTGGCTATTCCAGCCCCGACCCAATCGGGTCCTAAAATTTCTTCTTTCCTCTTCAATCAAGGGATGAAAATCCCGATTCTTTTTTGCAAACATTGACCAAGTTAGGCCCCGATGGGGAGATCCCGACCTCCGAGGGAAAGCGATCACCATTCATCCTGGGGATCGGGAGGCGTTGGGACAATTGCTGACCGCCGAGATCCCTCGATACACCCTACTATTGACGGAGGATAATCTCGAGTCGGCGGGTCTTATCTCCCACCGGGGTAAGCCATCTCCACCCTTAGCTAAAAATTTTGCTTCTCTTTTTCTTTCCCCCCTCTTTTTTTTTTTACTCATACTGTTATTGCGCAGCTATAAAGATACTGGCAGCGAAACTCCTGAGGGCCGCCTCTAAAAAGAGGGCCCGGGAAGGGCCACCTCGAGGTCAACAAGCTCCAGCTCCAAAGCGCCCGACGTGATTCTCCGTACGCACCCCGAGACCGACGAAGCTCCACAGCATCCTACCCTAAGACCCCCACGTCGGTCTCGGGGTGCATTCACAACATCCTACCTCGAGACCCCCCTACCTGGCGTGCCAATCTAATGACGCCAAATCACCGGCCTCGAGCGTGCGGTCGCCTCCTCCAGCGAGCTCCTCGCGCCTGCAAGCAAGTCCCGAGGCCCGGAGATTCTGGCGGGGACCCTCCGATGCTCAAGTCAGTGGTCTGGGCATCGGCCGTGAGCTTGAGGAAGCTCGAAAGAGAAAAAGAGAGAGAGGCCCAGAGAAGAGCCTTCTCTGTGAGCGTTTAGGGGTGTCATGAGCGTGTTACCTGGTCGAGGTCCCTCTTACCCTTTTTATCGATGCCTGGAATCCGTCGGCTTGGGACGTGATCTCTTGTCAGAGCATTTATTGATGGCGGTACGGTGGAGCTTACCTCAATGTGCCGTGTCCCGCTGCGGGCCGCGTCCTGTCAGAGTTGGTGGTTGCAGGGCATGGCCGATCGTTACGGCGCTTGCCAGGCGTGTCCCCCCTTTTTGGTTGTCTATCCCTCGTAGAGCATTTGATCACAGAGTGCTCGCATGGCACTGTTCATGCCCTTGAATGAGCTCCAGAGAAAGCTGCGGGTGAATACTTGCATGGTACTGTTCATCGGCACTTTCAATGTCCGAGCCTGAAAGGGGTCTCGGGGTAGGATGTTGTGACCACACCCCGAGACCGACAGGGGGGTCTCGGGGTAGGATGCTGTGACCGCACCCCAAGACCGACGGGGGGTATCGGGGTAGGATGCTGTGACCGCACTTCGAGACCGACGGGGGGTCTCGAGGTAGGATGTTGTGACCGCACCCGAGACCGACGGGGGGTCTCGGGGTAGGATGCTGTGAATGCACCCCAAGACCGATGGGGGGTCTCGGGGTAGGATGTTGAAACCGCACCCCGAGACCGACGGAGGGTCTCGGGGTAGGATGCTGTGAATGCACCCCGAGACCGACGGGGGGTCTCGGGGTAGGATGTTGTAACCGCACCCCGAGACCGACGGGAGGTCCCGGGGTAGGATGTTGTGACCGCACCCCGAGACCGACGGGAGTATCGGGGTAGGATGCTGTGAATGCACCCCGAGACCGACGGGGGGTCTCGGGGTAGGATGTTGAGACCGCACCCCGAGACCGACGGAGGGTCTCGGGGTAGGATGCTGTGAATGCACCCCGAGACCGACGGGGGGTCTCGGGGTATGATGTTGAGACCACACTCCGAGACCGACGGAGGGTCTCGGGGTAGGATGCTATGAATGCACCCCGAGACCGACGAAGGGTCTCGGGGTAGGATACTGTGAATGCACCCCGAGACCGACGGGGGGTCTCGGGGTAGGATGTTGATGGACCAGGAGGTCGAGGTGGGCCGGAGCCGACGCCGAGACCGACGCTGAGATGGAAATGGGCCGCGACCGACACGGAGGTCGAGGTGGGCCGGAGCCGACGCCGAGACCGATGCCGAGATGGAAATGGGCCGCAATCGATACGGAGGTCGAGGTGGGCCGGAGCCGACGGCGAGACCGATGCTGAGATGGAATGGGCCGCGACCGATCCGGAGGTCGAGGTGGACCGGAGCCGACGCCGAGACCGACGCTGAGATGGGAATGGGCCTCTACCGATACGGAGGTCGATGTGGGCCGGAGCCGACACTGTGATGGAAATGGGCCGCGACCGACCCGAAGGTCGAGGTGGGCCAGAGCCGACGCTGAGACCGACGCCGAGATGGGAATGGGCCGCTGCCGACGCGGAGGTCGAGATGGGCCTTGGAGGTCGAAGCGGGGCTCTGTCAGCTTCCTTCACGGTTCTCTAACGGCGTTGGATCAGCCACATCACATAGCATAAATATATGAGAGCGTGATGGTTGATTAAGATGTTTTTAATAAATTCAGTGTTAGGTCACAAACAGACATTGTTGGATTTCTCTTATTTCTCTAATGAAATTAGACGGGAGGAAAAGTGCTTCCCTAAGTGATTACATTATTGAAGCTGCAGCATATATTCCACGGGCATTGGTTTTACGTAGAAGTGGAGCTTTTAGTTACCAATCAAATTAAAATCTTAAAAGGGTATGACCAACTCAAGCCATGCAACGTTGATGATCATGGAACACCATCATAGAAGTATGGTTTTCAGAATGGAAAAAACTCATCCCCGTCTGTCACCCTCTTGCAGCTTCTATATCTAGTGTACCAATTTCTGATTGCCACAAACATTTAGCAAGCAAGTCGAATGGTTCTCGGAGAAGTGCTCTTTGTGAATAAAATTAAAAGAGGTTTCTAGTAGCAGTATCATGCTAGTATTGACTATATCTATCACATTAGGGCCATCATATTAGTTACATTCGCATGTACTAGGTCCAAATCACTTTACCTTTCTCATCATTAAATTTGTATGAATTTCAAAATCAAAAGCTACCAGTTAATCACTAATGTCTATCCCAAAGGGGAAAATATATATATATTTATAAGACAAGACAATAAGGTTCAGACTTCAAAAATATAATATGGCGAATACCCACTTTGATATAGCAGCAGAAGTATATGTTTTATGTTGTTATATCATATACTTTTGATATAAATGGGCTGTATTGTTTATTTTATATATATATATATATATATATTAAGAGTAAATAACGATAATTAACAGGTTAGCTTTGAGATTTATGTGGATCTAATGATGAAATAAATAATTGAATTTGAACTTAACTATACACAAATATAGTCAAATATATATATATATATATATATATATATATATATATATATATATATATATATATATATATATATATATATATATAGAGTAAATAACGATAATTAACAGGTTAGCTTTGAGATTTATTGAATCTAATGATGAAATAAATAATTGAATTTGAACTTAACTACACACAATATAGTCAAATATGATTGCTGGTACAGGTGTCCATCCCAAACCCAGCCACTATCAAACCTCTTCCAAAAATGAAATGTTAACATTCGGCCGTTTGAAATCCCAAACGCCGATGGTTTAAAAAAAAAAAAAAACAGCGCTTTTCCCAAACGCCTTACCGTTCGGTCGTGTTTTAAAATCCTAAAACGTCCGAACGTTAAAAAAAAACATCCGATCATTTTTTTAAAAAAAAATTTATAAATAGATTTCAAAGGATGAAAATTTTGAGAGAACAATAATAATTCTATATTTTTTTTTTTCTTTGAAGATTGCTTTGAAGATTGTTGATCGTGTCCGTTGAGATCGGGTTGTACCTTGAAGGAGAGTTATGGTTCAATTTTTCTTCGTAAGAGAAGGGGACCAATTCTCCTTAGTGGTGTAAACCGCCTCTCAGGCCTGATTCTTAACTTATTTTTATTTTAAGATATTTTTTTTCCTGTATATAATCTGCCTCACACACAATGCAAATATTTTTTTATATATATATATATATATATATATATATATATATATATGAATACTAATATATTCCTAGTTGCAAGCACGAAGAAATCAACTTCAATAACAATCTAAAGGAGAACTGTTGTAAATTAATTATAATTTATTTACATTGCATATTTAATATATATTTAATTTTCTTTCACTTGTAGCAAAATATCTTGTTCTCTTGTTGTGAAAAAAAAAAGAAAAGAAAAAAAATGTTTGAATTATTCAAACAATTTTGTAACAAAATTATTTTCATTTTTCAGATCTTCCTCTCTGAATCTAGCTTGGACCGTATGGCAACCCTTAGGGATGACATCGTTAGTCTTAGACTGAAAAAATTTGATGGATCCCATTTTAGGAGGTGGCAAAGCCAAATAAAGTTTTGGCTAACTACCTTAGGTCTTTGGTCAGTGATTGACAAATCATCTACCAGTTCCTCTAGCACAATGTCAACCACTACCCTGAAGAGGATTATCTATGTAAAGGTAGAATCCTTAGTGCCCTATCCGACTCACTCTATGACATTTACCTATCGGCTAAAAATTCAAAGGAATTATGGGATAACCTTGAGTCTGAATATGGACTTGATGATGCTGGAGTAGAACGATTCAATACCATCATTCCTTAGATTCAATATGGTAGATGACATGCCTATCAATGACCAAATTCATAAATTCCAAGAATACCTTAGGAAACTTCAGGCCAATGAAGGTAAATTCTCTGAAGGTTTTAAAGTTTCTAGCCTCCTAGATAAAATGCCTCCTTCATGGAATGGCTTTGTCAAAAGTCAGCTTCAAAAACAAGGAGAGCTATCCTTGGCTCAACTTCTAAACTCAATCAGGATGAAGACCAACATAGGTCTAAAACCCTTCAAAATAAAACTCCAAGTGTCCAAGCCAATCTAACCGAACAACACCAGACCAACAACAATTCTAAACGAAGGTCAAAGCCTAAATTTCGATCGAACCTCCAAAAACAATCAAACCAACCCTACCATCCTAAACCAAACAAGTTCAAACCCAAGGGTGAAACCTTTAAAACCCACAATACTAGACCTAGCCAGCCAACCCAAGGTCAAGTAAAAGATTTTGTTTCGTGTGTGGGAGGACAAATCATCTTGCGAGAGACTGCTTTTATCGAAAAAGGGAGCCCTTTCACAAACCTTCTGTTTCCTCCGGACCCCAAGCTCACGTAGTTGAAGGTCAAGATGATTCCATCCTTAGGTTTGTAAACTTGAACCCTGAATTAAATCTTACTTCTTCCAACCTTGACTGGTGGTTGGATTCAGGAGCTAATGTTAATATTTGTGTTGATCGCTCCTGGTTCACTACTTTTCAGGACTCAAGTGGAGGAAGTGTGACTCTAGAGAACAACATAGCCGCCAGGGTCGAGGGACAAGGTCGAGTGAACCTGAAAATGTCATCAGGAAAAGTTCTCACCTTGATGGATGTGCTTTATGTTCCTGATCTTAGGAAGAACCTTGTCAGCGGATCTCAGCTAGTTCAGAGAGGATACAAAATTGTTCTTGATTGTAATAAAGTTGTAATAACTAAGAATAATGCCATCATAGGAAAAGGATATGTAAGTGAAGGCTTATTTAAATTGAATGTAATAAATCCTTTTATTAATAAAGCTGAGAATCAAACCTATCTTGTGAAAAAGTCTAATCAAAATCTGTGGCATGCCAGGTTGGGTCATGTGCACCTAAGAAAGGTCAAACGCATGATGAATTTAAAACTAATTCATAAATCGAATCTAGATATATCTAAATGTAAAATATGTGCTGAATCTAAACAACCAAGAAAGCCATTCAAATCAGTAAAAAGAAATTCGTCAATTTTGGAGTTAATACATAGTGATGTTTGTGACTCAACTAAGACTGCAACTCGTGGTGGCAATAGGTACTTAGTGACCTTCATAGATGATTTTTCTAGATATTGTTACTGTTATCTAATTAAATCTAAAAATGAAACCTTCAATAAATTTAAAATTTATAAGAGTGAGGTAGAAAATCAACAAGAAAGAAAAATTAAAATTCTTAGATCTGATAGAGGAGGAGAGTATACCTCGAATGAATTTTCTCAATTCTGTCAAGAACATAGGATAATTCATCAACTGACTGCTCCTTACTCTCCACAGTCTAACGGTGTAGCTGAGTGTAAGAACCGTACCCTTATGGATATGGTAAATTCTATGCTCATTAGCTCTGGCTTACCTGAGAACTTGTGGGGGGAAGCTCTTCTATCTTCTTGTTTCATCCTAAATAGAATACCTACTAAGGATAGTGGTAAGACTCCCTATGAACTTTGGAAAGGAAGAACATCTAACCTAGACTTTCTCAAAATGTGGGGGTGTCTAGCTAAGGTTAATATTCCTGAACCCAAAAAGAGAAAACTAGGATCCAAAACCTTAGATGTTGTATTTATAGGCTATGCCCAAAATAGCAATGCCTACAGATTTTTAGTAATAAAATCAGAGATTAATGACATATCTGATAATACAATCTTAGAAGCTAGAGATGCCTCCTTCTTTGAAGATATAATTCCATTCAAGACTAAAATCTCTAGACCCCTGGAATTTAAAACATCATCGTCTAAAGCCATAGAACCAGAACTAGAAACTGAACCAGAATTAAGAAGAAGCAAAAGGAAAAGAATTGAAAAAGATTTTAGTGAAGATTTTTTCACATTCTTAATAGAAGGTGATCCTTCCACATACGATGAAGCAATGACATCATCAGAATCATCATATTGGAAGGAAGCTATAGATAGTGAAATTAAATCAATCATAGAAAATAAAACTTGGATTTTAATTGATTTACCTCCTAAAAACAAACCTATAGGAACAAAATGGATTTTTAAAAGAAAATTAAGACCAAATGGATCAATAGAAAGATATAAAGCTATGTTAGTTGTAAAGGGATTTAATCAAAAGAAGGACATAGATTATTTGATACTTATGCTCCTGTAGCAAGAATAACAACCCTGAGAACTCTAATTGCCTTAGCCTCAATTCATAAATTAATAATTCATCAAATGGACGTAAAAACTGTATTTTTAAATAGAGAATTGGAAGAAGAAATTTACATAAATCAACCTTAAGGATTTGAAGTAAAAGGATAAGAATATAAAGTATATAAATTAATCAAATCCCTTTATGGTTTAAAACAAGCTCCTAGATTATGGCACATTAAGTTTGATGAAATCATTTTAAAAAATAACTTTAAAATAAATGAATATGATAAATGTGTATACTATAAAAGACATGATACTGATTTTATAATACTATACTTATATGTAGATGATATATTACTCCTAGGAACATCATTAAAATTAATTCAAGAAACTAAAAGCTACTTATCAAATAAGTTTGATATGAAAGACCTAGGAGAAGCCGATGTAATTCTAGGAATGAAACTTAACAGAGTAGATAATGGAATAGCAATAAGTCTGGCACACTCAATAAAGAAAATGCTTCAAAAGTTTGAATATTATGACGTAAATCCTATTTCTACCCCCTATGATCATAACTCTCATTTAATTAAAATTTTAGGAGAACCTATTAATCAATTAGGATATTCACAAAGAATAGGATCCCTATTATATATTTCAAATAGAACTCGTCCAGACATAGCTTATGCAGTAGGCAAATTGAGTATGTATACTAGCAATCCTAGTGAAGAACATTGAAAAGCCCTAGAAATAATTTTTAGATATCTTAAGGGAACCATAAATTATTCTCTAGTGTATTATGGTTATCCTGAAGTGATTGAGGGGTATAGTGATGCTAATTGGGTAATATATAAATTCGATGTTAAGTCCACCACTGGGTATCTCTTCCTATTAGGAGGTGATTGAGGGGTATAGTGATGCTAATTGGGTAATAGATAAATTCGATGTTAAGTCCACCACTGGGTATCTCTTCCTATTAGGAGGAGCTGCAGTATCTTGGGGCTCATGTAAACAAACTATAATCATTAGAAGTACTCTAAAGTCTAAGCTAACAGCTCTTGACACTACTTGCACTGAAGTACAATGGCTGAAAGACTTAATAAATGATATAGATATTCTTTCACCAAATATTTCTCAAATTTGTTTAAATTATGATTGTAGAGCTCTGATTGATCTGTTAAATCAACAGACAACAAATAAAAAGATGAATAATCATATCCTGGTCAGGTATAAATCTATAAGAAATAAAATGAAAGAATCAATATCATTGCAGTTTGTAAGATCTAAACATAATTTAGCGGATCTTTTAACCAAAGGCCTTTCGAAGGCTGTGGTTTTTGAGACATCGAGGGGGATAGGGCTTAAGCCCATATTTAGTCACCAGAGTGGACCCCTACCGTCATGGCAACCCCATGGTTAAGGTTCAAAGGGAAACGATCTCTGAGGTGATATCTGGAAGTACCGCTTTAGGAGTCTGTCTCCATCCCATCCCTATGGTGTAGTGATTTATTATGACGGTTAGGTTGAGCATAGCTCTTAATAGATCCAAGGCTATAAATTCAGCGAGGTCATGTACCCTTGGAGGATCTACCTTATTGAGCATAACTCTTAATAGATCCAAGGTTGTAAATTCAACGAGGTATGATTCCGTTGCACATACCCTTAGAGGATTTACCTTAGTGAGAGTAGTCGTGAGGCCGCGACTATGGGACCGGAGCGAATCCCTAGTAACTCTCATGAAAATCAAGGCAAGCGCATGGCCTAGATAGCGCTAACCCGCATTATGATCAGCTCATCTTCATACTGTGTATTTTATACTAAATGCAAGTTCAAACCTAGAAAGTACTTGCACTAAGCACAGTAAATTTTAAAGTTTTGAAATTGCTTATTGAATTTAATTTATTTGGTTATTATTCCTTTATTTTTATTTTTTGTGTGGGGGATTGTTAATATTCGACTGTTTGAAATCCCAAATGCCGACGTTTAAAAAAAAAATTCTACCTTTACATAAATAATCCTCTTCAGGGGTAGTCGTTGACATTGTGCTAGAGGAACTAGTAGATGATTTATCAATCACTGACCAAAGACCTAAGGTAGTTAGCCAAAATTTCATTTGGCTTTGCCACCTCCTAAAATGGGATCCATCAAATTTTTTCGGTTTAAGACTAACGATGTCATCCCTAAGGATTGCCATACGGTCCAAGCTAGATTCAGAGAGGATCTGAAAAATAAAAATAATTTTGTTACAAAATTGTTTGAATAATTCAAACATTTTTTTTTCTTTTCCTTTTCCTTTTTTTTCTTTTTTTTCATAACAAGAGAACAAGATATTTTGCTACAAGTGAAAAAAAATTAAATATATATTAAATATGCAATGCAAATAAATTATAATTAATTTGCAACAGTTCTCCTTTAGATTGTTATCGAATTTGAGTTTTTCATGCTTGCAACTAGGAATATATTAGTATACATAAATATATATATATATATATATATATGGTGTGTGCGAGGAAGATTATATTCAGAAAAAAAAATCTCAAAATAAAAATAAGTTAAAAATCAAGCCTGGGAGGCGGTTTATACCACTACCCTAAAAGAGAACTGATCCCCTTTTTGTGCGAAGAAAAATAGAACCATAACTCTCTTCACAATCCGAAAGCCAGATTTCCGTTGGCTACACGATCTCAACGGATGCGATCAGCGATCTTTAATGCAATCTTCAAAGAAAAAAAAAATAAAATATAGTATTGTTATTGTTTTCTCAAAATTTTCATCCTTTTAAACTTATTTATAAATTTTTTTTTAAAACGGTCGAACATTTTGTTTTTTTAAATGACCAAGCAATTGATTTTCTTTTAAAACGGGGTTCGGTTGTTTGGTTTTCAAACGGCCGAACGTTTAAATTTTTTTTTTTTTTAAACAACGTTGGCGTTTGGTTTTCCAAACCAAACGGCCGAACGTTAACAAAAGATTGCTCAAAAGTCTATAAATTGATACCAAGGTAGTCAGACTGGTTGGAGAAATGTGACGAACGCTTCTTAAGAACAAAAGTATCCATCTCTAACCAAAAGAAAAGCATGTCCCATTGATTTGAATGTGAAATCAATATAAATACCAGTGCAACCTAAATCAAGTGGCCAGTGTTTTAAACAGTATTCTAGTTGCGAATTTGATTAACCAAGCAACTAGTCCAAGACTGGCGGTATTAAAGCAAGATGCGCAAGTCTTTAGCCAGCATTCAAGTGACGAGCTTTGGAGAGGAAAGCTGTAGTCCAGACATCAGTTGTCTAATCATTTTTATGAACTGAATTCTAGAGAATAATCAGCAGTTCCAGACTCTAAATTGGTAGAACATGGAAAGAATAAAACAATGAAAATTAATAATAAAAAAAAAAGAGGATATGACCCTGATTAATTTTAGACCTGTTTGGTATTACTTTTGTTTTTTATGTTATTGCTTTCGAAAGCCCACGAAGAACAATAAACTAGCTTGAACCACATGTTTGATGAAAACTTTTTGTTTTTCTCTAAATTTTTCACAAAATATTTATAGCTCTTGATAGCAAATATTTGTTGCTTTTAGAAAAGAGTGAAAATAAAAAGTTTTTTGCGCAGATGCTAACCTCATGTTCCCCTACATGGCAGATAATAATTTTAGGGAAAAATAAGGCCTTAAAGAAAACTGTTAACATCTTTGTGAAGATGCAAACCCTACCTAAAATACATGATGTGTTTATCTGATCACTGCTAGCTTGATCCATAAATCCAAAGATCCAGTTTTGCACCAGTCTCCTCCTTGATAACTGTGGGTAGCGGCCTCACAGGGCTGGGAGCCATACATGGGTCAGATGGAGTGGGGCAACCAGATACTGAGTCAATTTTCAACAACAAAACGAATACGTATCTTTAGGCAGCATGCAAAGTTCTTTTTTAGCACCAGTGCTTATATATGTTCCCCACCTTGTGCCTGCAACTAGCTCTTTGAAAGTGTGGGTCAACAAAACGAATGCAGAACTAATAATATCTATTCGATATTATCAACAAATGTGATCGACCGTGCGCGTTGCTCTTTTAATTTCCTGCTTTCTTACCTTCTTCGTTTAGAGTGAAATTAAGTCAATCTTTTAAGTTAAAACAGAGAGGAAAAATTTTTGAAGGGATGCAGCCGTGAACTGTTCACAAGAGGAAGGCACCAATTAATACACTAAAATATTTTGATACATTAAATACAAACAATACAATAATAAGCCTAGTAAAAAATTGTAAAACAGCAATAAAATCTTAATCTTAAACTAATTAAAAGCGGCTTTTAACCAAGAAGGTCAAAACGAAGCTCAGCTAGAACAAGGCGGACAACAGGTCATACAGCAGAAAATCTATCAAAATCAAAGCAAATTTTGGCATGTCACGTGTGTGCGTGTGTGTGATACAGCACGGCTATAGCACAAAATGAATTGGTTTTTCCCAAGGGAAACTAGGTAAGAAAGGCTTTATTTTTTTTTTCTTTGCCAAAATAAGTTTGGCATTGCAGCGATGTAAATAGATTCACATTCCCTGTAACTGGAGACTTTTTGACACTTTTTTCTGTGTTGCTTTCTGTAGCATCTGTTCTCTTCTTCTTCTTTTTTTCCCCCCTCAATCTGAACGAAGAATAAATAGACAATTGCAACTCTATATCTGATTGCTTGGTCTGGAGGAATGTTATTATTGCCGAGTGCCGCCTGCTAGAAGTGGTGTGACAACAGACCCTAAAGAGAGATCACCAATTGGAGAAACTTCAGTAGAAGGAATTCAAAAGCCAATTGTATGATTGCATGCTGTAACAGGAGAATAGAAAGCTAATCAGGAGGACTCGGGTTGGCATTGTTACCTTCTGCTCCATGCTGTCTTGAACGTTCAGATCTGGTGTTTCTCCAATACTGGACCAACCGCACAATTTCTGCTCTAACTAGAATGGACAGAAGGGCACCAGCAACGAATGCTCCAAACATGAGCATCTTGAAAACAGTACCCCATCCCCTACTCGATAGAAACCCAGTTAGAAGAGGCCCTAGAGCTGCACCAACTGATCCTGTCCCATCTATGATGGAAGTAACAGTTGCCAATGCTCGTGAATCTCCCTTAAGAGAGCTGTGAGTTCCAAGGTCCGCAGAAACAGCAGTTGTTATGAGAGAATAAGGACCATTAACAAACAACCCAGTAATCATCATACAATGTTCACAAACTTCGAAATGCTCCCATATTTGTAATAGGCATAAAGGGAAGGAATCGCCAGATACATGAAGCTGGCTGCTGTGGTGGCCCTAGCTGTGAGTTGGTCAGATATGAAGCCAGCAAGGATCCCACCAACGATTCCACCCAAATCAAAGAGAGTTGAAAGGTTTCCCGCAGATTTGACCGACATGTAATCCCCTCCTATGTCTGCAATACAAGATCAAAAAATGAGATCAACCATGTGTCCAGCAGCAAAATTAGGAAAATATCTTTTTCACCTTTGGCATGCATCGCATGCGTCCCAATCGCCGGGCATGGTGCAGCTCCTGCTGCACCACATCCGGTACAACAAGACTTTTCTGCAAAATTATACCAATGACCTGATAAAGCCCCTTACTATTGTTTGTCAAATGATATTATGATATAGCTCAGTCTCCTACGTTTGCAAATTCCCAAAAACCTGAGTGCACTTTCAACATTGCAAGTGAGATAGACATATATGGAGACAATTTATGTTAGCGATAATGGTTCAACTTAACATAAGGTAACAATAGGCATGTAATTTTCCAGCTTTTATTCTGCTTCCCTTGCTCTTTACACCAGATTGTAAATAAAATATAATGCATCAACCTCAACAAAATGAAATGATCTTGGAGCTGTAGAATCAACAGAGAACTAGTTTGGCATTACATGGTCAGATGTTTCCCAACTTCAAAACTAGTTTAGTCCCAAAACACAAAGATATATTATTTTGATTATTTCCACGAACTAGTAAATGTGACATGTCAAACAGCAATAATACTTGGCTTCCTAACAATCTTTTATTAGCATCTTAGTCTTGCGAGGAGGAAGAAAAACTTAAAAATTTTATGTGATTGCAAAACAACATGCACCTTTTTGGAGTAATACATTCAGATTTTCTTTTTTTTTTTTTTTTTTTTTTTGGAAAAAAAGTCTAAATGTTAGGATCAATGCTTTATGTCTCATTAGTTGCCCCCGCACTAGTATAGTGTCGTACACCCTTGTACCAACACATTGTACAGCACAACAAATACTACCATGTGTTAATATAGGGGTGTACCATGCCCATTTACCAACATAAGAACTATACAATGATAGTACGTACATTCCGTACCATCTAGTAAAACATTGGATAGGGTAGCAAGAAAGAAGGTTAAAAATGCGTAACAACACCAACCCCAAGTATGATTCAGTTTACCTGATCCTTTCATTAAACACCCTTTCCAACTGATAAACTTCTGTGAATGATGCAATATGCCAGATATTCTAACAAACTCAGATCTCGTAACAACTTAAAGGCACTCTTTTAGCAACTAAAATTTTTCAGGCTTCATGCTATCCAGAATAAAAGAATAAATGAATTGTCTCCAGCCCTCCACTCAAAATGCTAATGGACTATGATTGAGTTTGTAATCATCCAAACAACTTTATGATGAGATAGCAAGTCCATTCCCTGCGGCACCCATAAGCATAAGTCAACATAGACTTCCCATGATGGAAAGGGGTTATTCGATGGAAATTTCTTCAAAAGTTCATCCAAATATCAAATTTTTCAATCAACAAAACTCATTAAGACTAAAACATTAAAACCATAAGTCATCCACTTGAGTGAAAGTGTTCTGACAACTCCTTCCCAGTTTCATAAGCCTTTTTTGTCTCACGATGGTCTTGTGGTCATGCATCACCTCACACTTTCTCGATACTGATCCTTAATTCCTTTTAGAAGCTGATCAATTTATGTCACAACAGATCCACTCTTAGAATACCCCAGGTCGTCAACCTCTCTTCCTAAAGTTTACATGTCGATTTTCTATTTGGCAGAAAATAAGAATCTAAGCATAGAACCTCACTTCGCATTACCTTCCCACATCCAAGCCCCTTTTCAACACATTCCCTTCGGTATACTCCTGGCATGAACTCTTGTGCCATCTCCAATAGAAATCCTTTATCCAACAAAAAGTTCCTTACACTAATGCAATTATTATACTTTACCCTAGATCATGAAGTCAATTCAAATCAAATTCTAGAACATCTCTGTCATTTATTACAACACCATTATATAGAAAGGCATAGCCGCCTATAGCTTCATCTTTTCTTCCTACTTCAGCAACCACATTACTTTATATACTCTGGTCAATTTCACACATACTGAATATATCATTGCATAAAGAATCTCTATCAAGATCGCAGCTTCGATGGAAGATTTTAACAGTTCTAACAGTATTGAAATGCAAACAGGGGAGGTATAGGAGCAATTACCAGTCTGGCTGAGGTAAAATGGCAGCCAGTACAAGAATGTATAGGCCACGAGCTTGGCGAAGAAGAGGCAGAGTGCGAATGGTATCACCCCTGGGATCAAGCAAGCCTTCACAAAGCCTACGGCATTCCCTCTCTCTTCACTTCCTCCATCACGCACTCGACCCTCCTCCTCATCTCGCCCCCCTTCGGCATTCTTCCGAGGACTTGAGAACCCAAGGTCCTCCGGGTAAGCGGCCAGGAACAGGAACACCAAAACCCCAGCCAGGGCGATCGAAGCCCCCGGAAGAATGAAGGACCATCCCCACCCGTACTCGAGGACAGCGGCGGCAAGGAGCGAGCCGCCTATGTTGCCGACCGACGTGTGGGCGTTCCAAATTCCCATTATAAGGCCTCTCTTCCGGTCGCCGAACCAGTTACCGACGACGGCGACGACGGAGGGCCAGCCGGTGGCCTGGAGGAGGCCGGCGAGCATCTGCATGGCGAGGTAGAAGCCGAAGACGTGGAGGTGCCAGAAGTAGCCCATGCCGAATAGACCGACGAATGCGCCGCTGCCGATCATGCCGGCGGTGAGGAAGAGGCGTAGGTCGAGGCGGTCGCCGAGGTGGCCGGCGGCGTACATCCCGAGGGAGTAGCAGGCGAGGAAGGCGACGTCGATCTCGCCGAGCTTGGCTGTGCCGTCGGTGCCGTTGAAGGGGGCCCATCCGCAGGGGTGGGGGCCCCCGAGAGGGTTGGAGGGGAGGAAAAGGGGGCCGACGGGCCAAGGAAGAGGGGGGGAGGAGGAGGAGAGAGGGTGGGAGTCGGGGTCGAGAACGGATTTGACGATGCTGGTGGGCTTGCGGGAGGCGTGGTAGGAGGCGTAGGCGACGAAGGTGAGGACGAGGACAAACCAGCGGTGGGAGTTGCGGCTCCACTCCCGGCCCCCAGGCTTCGGGCCAGTCTCATCCCCGGCGGGGCCCTTCTCATCTTTTCCTTCTTGCTCTTTTTCCTTTTTTTCCTTCTTGAAAAGAAGCTGAAGCTAAATTTTAGATGGAGGGTCTTCCGCTGCTAAGCTAGTGGGGAAGGGGAGTTCAGGGGGAGGGATGAGAGAGAAGTTTGTTGTGGGAGGGGAGGGACGGAGGGAGGCAAGCAATGGACGAGATCTGTGGCGGAGAAGGGAGGAGGCACGGATGGTCCGAGGAGAGAGAAAGGAGGAAGGGGGGATTCGGGGTATCACTCACTGTGGTTGGCAGCGGAAGGACGAGCGAGAGTTGAGGAAGAGAGAGGGGTTGGCTTCGACAAGGGGGGTGAAGAGATGGACGCGGCCGGAAAAAGAGTTTGGAGAGGGGAGGACGTGGCGAGGTGAGACGAGGGAAGCATGTCGGTTGACGACACGAGGGCGGACATCTTCGGGAGAAGGAAAAGTCTGCGCACGCGCGCTCGCATAGTTTTTATCTGCACGCGCGCCGTGCGAGCGCACCACGATCCAAATATCCAATGGACGGAGGCATGCGTCCTTGCACGGGCATACGATCAATGCACCGTCATGCGCAATGACCATTTTCGGTGCACAAAGACATTTTCCCGGGCGAAAGCAGGAGCCGAGCGCCGCTGGAAGCCCACTTGCCCTGAACTTGAGCTGCGGAATGCCTTTCGTTTTTTTGAAAAGAAATACATTATTTTTTTTTTTAAGGTTACAAAGAGGTAATCATACAATTTTTAAATGAGTCAATTCAGATACATCAGAAGTTAAAATCTGCTGCAGAAGGATAAGACATGAATTACCTGGCTTTTAAATCCATGGACCCGTATGTTGAGCAGCAAAGACCGCCACTCAGTCCGTCGCCAAGTTAGCCTCACGATAAGTATGACGGATCTGGACAGAATTAGCCAGAGCATGAAGTGGGGAAAAAAAAAATGATGATGACCTTGTATCTCTATCTATATGTTTGTGATATTCTTGGGCTAGCCAATCTTAATTTGATCTTTTATATATATATATATACTTTAAAATCTTAAAGTTGAGCATATTTTTAAATTTTTAAATATTTTATTTTCTTTTATTTATTTATTTATTTATTTAAATATCCTTGTACGAGAGATCACAGACAGTCATCAGCAGGAAGCCTGCACAGCAAAATTTCTTTATGTATTTATATTTATCTTTTCTTATAATTAATAATATTATAAATATAAATCAAATGCTCATGCACGTGCTCTGCACGTGAGTGAAAAACTGAATGTAAGTCGGCTAAAATGCCTGCTTGTTTATTTTTTTTTTTTTTTAATTAAAAAAAGCCTATTTCCATTAATCCCACGCTGTAAATCGATCGGAGGGTAGAAGCCTTACTGATACCCTCATATATTTTTACTTTCAATCCCATGCTATAGGGTCCTAGCAAGATCACATCTAGTACTTCCACAAGCTCCTCTTACTACTTCTTGAGCTTATCTTGAAGATCCAATCTCTTTGTCGGCAATGTTTCAACGAGCCTAATACTTTTTTAAAAGTCATTACATAGCACTGTTGAGCTGTAGTTTGATTACTTTAAAACTTTTTTATACTGCAATTAATGAAAAAACTTTATCAGAAGATGGTAGGTCAAGATAATAGCTTGTACTCAAGTTCATTTGACCCAAGATTGTGTTGTAGACCGAAGGAAACTTGATAATCAAAAAAACCATGATCGTTGTCTAGGCTCTTCTCCTATGGTTATTGGCAAGGTTATTATCCCTTTAGCCTGAATGGATTCTTCTGCGAAGATGATCGACCGAGTTTCTACTAGCTTTTGCTAATCAGTACTGATATTTATCCTTTAGAAGGCAACATAGGAGAGAATATTCATCAAACTATCATTGACTACAAGGATTTATTTCACCTAGTAATTGATGATTGTTATTAAGACAATCAGAGCATCATCATGCAATATCCATGTCCCTTTTAGATCTTCATTAAAGAAATATATGATCTGTTTGATCTTCATCTTCTAAGTGGAAGGCTTTTGAGCTCATACTTGTTATCCATGGGCTTTTCAAGTGGATGAACTTTTTTCATCTATCATAGGTCCGTCACGGATAATAACAATAATACGTGGAGTTACCCCATGCAAGAGAGAAGAGGGAGAGAAGGAAAGGTTCAAAGATTTTCTTTAGGAGGGGACTCTTCAACTCTCAAATCAGCCTGAAGGAAGAAGACCTAGCACTCTCAGTTCAATTTTTTGGGTTTTGGTGTATGTTTCATACCCAGGCATGGAATGCTTTCATAGAGATATAGAGACCTCCTGATCTAGTCCACTTGATAGCACATATGCAGTTAGATATGCTTAGATCTTTGAGGATGATGCTGTTAGCAAAAATCCTTTCCTATATGGGACTTCTTACTTCAGGAGGATATATGTTACCTTTTGATTGTCCATCATATATGACTTCTAATTGATCATCTGTGCTGCATCTAATCGGCTTGCCAACTTATACCACGTCATAGCACCCAACCTTGCCAACTTCTGATTCGTTTTTATCACTACCCCACCCACCGGATCCCTACGTCCAACAACACTGTCTTGCCACCCAAGTTTTCATGCTCAACTCTCACGACCAGTGATCATTGTTGGAATTAATGCACTTTCTTCTAGTTTCATTGTGAAAGTTAATGCTGTATTAGAGTTTCTATGAGCTTATGTTATCTAGGATAGAAAACTCTAGAGCTCTCTGCTCTAAAAAAAAAAACAACTAGTCTAAAGATATAGAGAGATAGATTGCTAAGAAAAAATTCTGGAATCAGAGCACTGCTGTAGCAACTCAAATCAAATTCCTTTTGTTTCCACATACATTCATCTTTTAAATTATAACAATCAGCTGAGGAGTCCGTAAACACCGCAGTCTCTTCTGTTAATTAAAAGAAGGATAATGAGATTTGTAAGTAACATCTGGAACCATTGGACGCAAGCAGATCATAATAGTGATTGCCATATTGCACTTTGTTTCTCATTCCCGGGAACTCTGCATCATTTTTAGTTTAAACAAATCTCATAAGAGAACTAATGATGCCCGATCGCCGAACTAGAGGGCAGGGGAGGCGAGCTTGCTTGTTGGTGGGGTCCTCGCCTAGCTGGATGACCTGCAAGAAGTCCCAAGACCGAAGGGGGCTCCAGTGGGGACCCTCCGACGCTCAAGTTAGCAACCGAGGTCACAGTCAAAGGGAGCTCGAGGGAGCTTCTTAGGGCAGAGAAGGCTCCGGAAGATGGAGTTTCTCTGGGCGATACTGTAAGTGAGCACTTGTATTTCACATACCTGGGTCCCCAGTTGACTTACCCTTTTATAGGCAGTTGACACTTGCATGGAGATCAGCCACGTGTGGTTCCGTGAGGGAGAGATGTCCATGGAACACGTGGAAGTTACGTAAGTTTAAGCTGGTCGGTAGGTCATATCCCATCGGAGAGGGAAAAGCCGACAGTTGGTGGGCCAGGTCCCATCGATCGGCGGGACCAGTTGGTAGGTGGGCCTGGTCACATCGACGGCGTGGCCAGGCGATAAGTGGGCTTGGTTGTGTCAGTCTGTGCGGTCAGAAAGTTGATGGTTTCGGCGGCCGAGGTTGGCTTGAAGAAGTCGGGGCCGCCTCGGCTTAGCTGGAGAGGCTAGGGCCGACAAGGGCCACCGAGGCCGACGAGGATTGCCGGGGCCGATGCGGAGGAGTCGAGGCAAACGCGGGTCCGACTTGAAGAAGTCGGGGCCGCCTCGGCTTAGCTGGAGAGGCCGGGGCCAACACGGAGGAGCCGGGGCAGACGCGGGTCCAACTTAAAGAAGTCGGGGCCGCCTCGGCTTAGCTGGAGAGGCCGGAGCCAACAAGGGCCGCCAAGGCCGACGCGAGGAGCCGGGGCAAGCGAGGGTTCAATTTGAAGAAGTCGGGGCTACCTCGGCTTAGCTGGAAAGGCCAGGGGTGACGAGGATGGCCATGCCACTTATTTAATTTTTCCATGATTGCCCATGTGGCTTAATCAGCCACATCAGATGCCCCTCTGCCCTTGAGCGCGAAGGGCCACATGCACGCTGTCCTTTGGGCAAAAGGGGCGTGATAATTCAAAAAATGATTGCTGGATATGGGCACATTCAATGGCGGGTGAGCTGGCGCGTCTTCCTAAGGCGGTGTTGCTTCGAAAATCTTCCGTAATCAAGCAGGGAGTGGGAGTTGACGTCGGCACCGAGCGTCCCAAGGGGGCACCTCTTGGAGGATGGAAAAAAGGCGGGCGCCATCATTGCCCTCTGATTTTTACGCTCTATCATTGGCCGGAGATCCCGCTCCTCGGGCTGAACCGAGGTGAGGCACCTCGGGCTGAACCGAGGCGAGGCACCTCGGTCACCAGCGAGATCGTCGGTGGCTCGGCGCCTGGCGCAATGGTTGCGGGCCACGTGGCGAGACCTCGAGCGATGCGATTGGAAGTCGAGGTATAAAAGCGCCCTGTGGGCTCGGGAAAGACCTTTACACTGCAATCGTTGCCTCTGCCTTCTTCTTCCTTGAGTTCCTCTGCAACCCGAGATCTTCATCCTTCACTTTCTCCTTAAACTTCAGGTCAGTTTCCATCCTTTGCCTTTTCATCCTTAACCCATGGACTTCTAGGCCATTAGGGAGGGTAAGAGACCGATAATAGAGTCGTCCCACTCTTCTGATGAAGACCATACCTCATTACCCAGCCAAGTGCCCCGGCCGTTGGGTGGAATCACCATCCGCGATCGGCCGGCGGGGAGCGATCAGCCGTCCTCCCCGGTGAGAGCAGCTCCTTCCTCTTTCGTCTGTCCAGCGTCTCCTCCGATAGTTGGTCTTGATCCGGCGGGACCGGGGGGTGGCTTCCACCATGACCCCTGAGGAGATAGAGGCCCTTAGGACCATGTATAAGGTCCCTAGCTTTATCTGTTTGTCTGCGCTGGGGCCCGAGGATAGAGTGAGCTTGAACCTTCCTGGTCGGGTCGCTCTGTACGAGGAGTTCTTCCGGTGTGGGCTGCAGCTTCCCTTTTTTTCTAAACTTGCTGAATAGGTATAGGTTAGTGATGGCGCAGTTGACTCCGAACTCGATTCGGATCATCTGCACCTTTGTCATTCTTTGTTGCTTCCAAGGCTCTGCACCTTTTACAAGCTCCACCGCCAGGGTGAGGGGGCCTGGTGGGTGTTCACCGCCAGGCCGGGTAGGGCTCTTCCCCTAGGTCTCCTATCCAAGATTAGGGGGTGGAAATTTTGATTTCTTTTTGCTCATGTAGAGGGGGTGAAGACTGACTGGAGAGAGCTAGATGTCAGCCCCAACGAGAATTCGGCCATGGGCGAGCGGGATGGGGAGCTCTTCTGCTGCCTCTCCTCCTGTCAAATTCCTTCTTACAAGGAACTCCTATCCGAGGAGAACCTGTATGAGGCCGAACTAGCCCCGGCAGTCGATGAGCATGAAAACCTGTTCTTCTCGCCCTCGGCCCGGCTTTGCATTTATCTATCTTTACTAACATTTATCTTTGTGCAGCGATGAAGATTCCTACTGATAAGCTGGAGGCCGCAATGCGCCAGAAAAGATAAGTGGCCGGCGAAGAAGTGAGGCCGACAAAAAGGGCGCGGAGGAAGGCCTAGGTCGAGCCGACCCAAACCCCTGAAATTCCCGTAGCTCAGGCACCTGCGGAGGAGCCAGCCAGGGAAGTGCTGGCCGAAGGAGCAGTCCCCGGCCCAGCCGCGGCCGAGGTGGAAGAAGGGGAGATTCCGGCCACCACCGAGGCAGTCGTGGTGGTCCTGGACCCCGAAGAGGAGACCCCTGCCGCCACGGATTTGGCCGAGGTGGGGCAGGTTGTTACCGCTGGTGACCCTCCGGCTCCCGCTGAGCCGGAGGTGGAGAGGGCTCCCCCGCCTGCCGGAGAGGGGGAGGCAGTAGTCGAGGGGCCCAATGCCGGGGTGAGGAGGGCCGGCAAGCACAGGGCCGAGCTGGGGAGCTCATCCCGATGGTCCGCGCACCGCTCATCTTGTTGGCCGATCAATGAGAAGCCGGAGCGGCTGCGGTGACTGGCACCCAGGCTCTCCTCTATGGAGGACGCTGGGGAGGCCGCCATCCTTCTTGTGAGGGCTCGGTCCTTGCTGATCAAGGAGGAGATGGCGCAGAAGTCTCATGCCAGGGTCCTCGACATGGTGCTCGTGGCGGTACTCCAGGTAATTCTTCGACCCTGGTTCCTTTTTGACATGCCTTAGTTGATATGTGGCTGCTGATGAACTTCTTTGGTGTAGATAGCCAACAGGGCCCTTGCCCTTCGCGCGGCAATGTCCCATTCGGGGTAAGTGCTTGCGCGAAGCCAGAAGAGGGTTGATAAGTACAAAAAGCAGTGCCAAGTGCTGTCCGAGAAGCTCGCTCGGCAGCAGGAGGAAGCTAAGGCCCAGAAGGAGGACTTGGGCAACAGGCTCAAGGAAGTGGAAGGCCGGATTGAGATTGAAGAAGGCCGAGCTTTCGCAACCAAGATTCAGTTGGCCTTGGTCTCGGCTAGGCTAGGGGCGGCCGAAACAAGGATAAAGGAGCTGGTCCGCCAGCTCCATCATGCAGAGGGCCGGGCCGATGCGGCGACGGAAGAGGTCTGTGCCGCCAAGAATAGGGCCACCGCGGCATACATGGCGGAGATTGAGGTTGGGCACGAGCTTACTGCAGCAGTGGCCTAGGTCCAGGAAGCAAGGGCCCGCGCCGAGGAGGTGGAGAGCCGGGCCTGGGATGCCTAGACGCAAGTCAGGGAGGCCGAGGCTAAAGCCAATAACGTCGTCGCCGACTACAAAGCTTCATCGGAGTTCGAGCAAGAAGTCATTGAGTCTAACCTTGATGCCTATGCGAAGGGCTTCGACCTTTGCAAGGCGAAGGTGTCCACAGCCTTCAACATCAGCAGCTCCGATCTCGAGAAGATCTAGCCTGGGGATCTTGACGGCGAAGAGCTGGCGGAGGAGGAGGCCGGGGAAGAGCCAGGGCCGAGCAGGCCCTGAAATATTTGTATTTTCTTTTTCTGCATTTTACACTTACTCTTTTGTAACTGACTTCGGATCAGATTTTGTAACATGTTTAAGATTATCAATGAAAAAGACTTTTCCTTTAGAATGTTCCCCGCGCCTCGTCTATTTTTCTTTGTCTTCCTCTCCTGCAGTAGTCTTGTGTACCTAGACTCGATGGTGATTGAACAAGTCCACAAAGACTCGTGCTGCTAGCTAGGCTCACAGTCCATCAGGTTCTCGGCCGGGTAAGTAGGATAGTTAATCGTCGACCACAAGGGAAAATTCGGGTGAGCCAGGGCGGCCTTTGGGAACATCTTAGGAACTTGTGTACGAACTTGGGGGAACAGCTTGAATGGGCGCAAGACTGTTAGACTCATGGAGACGCCTTGGGTGCTGACTCGATTCTGGCGGACATGGGCTATTGGGACGGTGCAGAACCGGGCGATGCCCCATTGGCTGTAATACCGCCAAGCTCTTTTGAACTGCCTCGGAGGTTTGTGTGCCACCCGAAGGATAACTCGGCCAGGTACAGAGCTTTTAGAGACTTGAACCAACTCGGGGGCACCGCCGTGCTGGGGCCGAGTGGTGTCCCATGAGCTGTGATGCCAGCGAGCTCCTTTTGAACCGCCTTGGGGGTTTGTATGTTGTCTGAGGGGCGACTCGGCCGGGTACAGAGCTTTTAGGGACTTGAACCGACTCCAGGGCACCACCATGCCAGGGCCGAGTGGTGTTCCATGAGCCATGATGCCGGCGAGCTCCTTTTGAACCACCTTAAAGGTTTGTGTGCCATCCGAGGGGTGACTCGGCTGGGTACAGAGCTTTTAGGGACTTGAACCGACTCGAGGGCACTGCCGCGTTGGGGCCGAATGGTGTTCCGTGAGCCGTGATACCGGTGAGCTCCTTTTGAACTGCCTCGGGGGTTTGTGTGCTGCCCAAGGGGCAACTCGGCCTGGTATAGAGCTTTTAGGGACTTGAACCGACTCGGGAGCACTGCCGTGTCGGGGCTGAATGGTGTTCCGTCAACCGTGATACCGGCGAGCTCCTTTTGAACCACCTCGGGGGTTTGTGTGCCGTCCGAGGGGTGACTCGGCCAGGTACAAAGCTTTTAGGAACTTGAACCGACTCGGGGGCACTGCCGTGCTGAGGCCAAGTGGTGTCCCGTGAGCCGTGATGCCGACGAGCTCCTTTTGAACCACCTCGAGGATTTGTGTGCTGCCCGAGGGGTGATTCGATCGGGTATAGAGCGTTTAGGGACTTGAACCGACTCGGGGGCACCACCGTGCCGGGGCCGAGTGGTGTCCCATGAGCCGTAATGCCAGCGAGCTCCTTTTGAACTACTTCGGGGGTTTGTGTGCCGCCCGAGGGGTGACTCAGCCAGGTACAGAGCTTTTAGGGACTTGAATCGACTCGGAAACACCGCCGTGGCAGGGCCGAGTGGTGTCTCGTGAGCCTTGATGCCGGTGAGCTCCTTTTGAATCGCCTCGGGGGTTTTTGTGCCGCTCGAGGGGTGACTCGATGGGTACAAAGCTTTTAGGGACTTGAATCGACTCGGGGGCACCTCTGTGCCGGGGCCGAGTGGTGTCCCGTGAGCCGTAATGCTGGCGAGCTCCTTTTTTGAGATCTGATCCTTGGACGCAAGAAAGAGCTGGCAGTGGAGCTGAAAGAGATCCTTTATTGCTCATAACGTAAGAAGATACATCATTGATAATATCGGCGAAGGTTGTCAGCATTCCAGGTACACAGAATGGGTCGACTGTTGAGCTCTTCAATTCGGTACGCCCCTCGGTGGAGCGTCTCGATGACACGGTAAGGACCTTTCAAGTTTGGGAACTGATAGAGATATAGACTAAAAGATATGCGTTATGTTATGTCTTTATATTTTAATGAGAATTCATTTTGAGCAATGTATGCCATTTACTATATATGTGCATGTGTCTAGTATTTACAAAGAGTATTTGATCTAGTGTGTAGAGTACGGCTAACACACAGAAGACTAGATCATCGGTTCTTTTGGAATACAAGTTTATTGTTCATAGTTTTAGATGGAATTAGACACACCATCAGTAGAACTGTAGCATAAATTTTTAGTAGGTCTGTCTTGACTACGGGGAATGGTTTATTCTAACTATTTGTGTTAGTACACTTTATGTGTATTGAACAGGACCCAGTTGAGTTAATTATTTTATACTGACTTTATAAAATAATTTAAAACTCATGAATATTATGATTACTTATGCTCTTAATCCGAATTCTATTTTTAGACACGTGTATGTAGTGATTATTGCTTTGATTACACATAGGGTGAGATTCTATATGAGTCAATAAACTCAGTGGGTTGGGCAATAATATTATATATATGGTGAATATTAATAGTTGAAGAAAACCACGTCCTGTTAAATTGGATTGATGATATCCCTTTGAGAAAGCTTATAAGTTTTGATTGTATCAAATCTTGCAAGTGGATTTTGAATCCGATACATCAAATAAATTGAGTGGATAAGTCTCAAGGATAATAAAAGCCAATTAAATTATATTATCAGTAATTAAATTTAATTGGTGGATATCTGTAATCTTAACGTGGGAAGATAATAAGTATTTAATATTAAGGCTCGAAAATATAAATTCGAATATGATTAAGAGTACAATTATAATTCTTTAGTGGAATGAATTGTAATTTACGTAATTGAATCCTAACCCGGGGTAGGTTTGGAAGATTTAATTACGTAGGAAGTCCTTTTCATATTTGCTATTGGTCCCTATTGTAGCCCTATAAATACCCTCTCAGTTGGTTGCTAGGGTTAACGTTTTCGAGGAAAAAGAAAAATAAGAAACCCTAGGTCGGCCGAGAGATCCCACCATTTGTGAGAGAAAGAAGGTATTTTTGGGAATACGGCGAAGGCTAAAGGTTGAGGTCGAGCAATCGAATCAAAGTGATCTAAAGTTCAAATCTGAAGGTATGATCTTCTACTCTTAGATTAGAACGGTAAAAATTTTTTTTTGTATTACTCATATACGCTATAGCCATGATCTTGGGGTATTCCACATTCCCCAACAGGGACAACTTACCCCCCTCTGCAGGTTTGAACACATCGGCCTTCCTTAGAACCAGATCTCCAGGGCGAAACACCTTGGGACGTATCCGGGCGTTGTAGTACCTGGCCGTCCGCCAGCGAAAAGTTTCCATACGCAGTCGTGCTTGATCGTGCGCTTCGTCGATAAAGTCGAGGTTGGCTCTTATTAGGGCGGAGTTATCTTCTTCGTTGTAGGATTCCATGCGTGGGCTCGGCAGGCCGATCTCAACGGGGATGACCGCCTCGACCCAAAGATGAGACTAAAGGGGGTCTCGCCCATCGGGGCCCTTGGGGTCGTGTGGTAAGCCCATAACACACTAGGGAGTTCTTCTACCCATCGGCCCCTAGATCCATCCAACCGAGTTCTGAGTCCTCTGAGAATAGTGCGGTTCATAACCTCGGCCTCCCTGTTAGTCTACGGGTGACCGACAGAGGTGAATCGATGGCGGATGCCTAATTCGGCGCAGAATGTCCTGAATGTAGCATTGTCGAATTGGCGGCCGTTGTCAGTGACAAGAGTGTGAGGCAGGCCAAAGCGGCATATGATTGACTTTCAGAAGAAGGCCTTGACCTTACTTTTGGTGATTTTGGCTAACGCCTCGACCTCGATCCATTTGGTGAAATAGTCGATGGTGACAAACAAGAATCTTCGCTATCCTAAAGCTGGGGGGAATGGTCCAAGGATGTCCATTCCCCATTGGGCGAAGGGCCACGGGGCCGAGAGCGGACTCAAAGGGGCGGATGGCTGATGCTGGATATGTGCATGGCGTGGCAGCCGTCACACCTTTGAACCAGTTTGGCGGCGTCCTCCCTCATGTGAGCCAAAAATACCCTTGACGGAGGGCCTTTTGAGCCAGAGACCTGCCCCCCAGGTGATTTCCGCAGATGCCCTCATGGATTTCTCTGAGGATGTAATCACGTCGATAGATCCTACACATTTGAGCAGGGGGTAGGAGAACAATCTTCTGTACAGACGCCCGTCTAGGAGGATGAATTTGGAAGCTCTCCATTTGAGCAGCCTAGCTTCATCTCGATCAGCGAAAAAGGTGTCGTCCATAAGATAGCGGATGTAGGCATCCATCCAGGTTGGCACTTGGGTAAGCGGGAGGACTTCTTCCTCGCCTTCTATGCTGGGCCTCTCCAAGTGCTCGATGTCAGCGTCCCTCCCGATGCCGTCGGTGGAGGTGGCTAGGCGGGAAAGGGTGTCGGCCTTGGCGTTCTCGCTCCGAGGGATATAACTAATGCTAAAATGAGTTAGGGGAGAGACCAAAAGTCAAACCTTGTCTAGATACTGGGCCATAGTGGGATCATGCGCCTCGTACTCTCCGTTAATTTGCCTAGAAATGAGTTGCGAGTCGGTGAAAGCTCTGATACGCTTTACTCCAAACTCTTGGGCGAGCCTTAGCCCTGCCAGCAGGGCCTTGTACTCGGCCTGATTGTTCGTGGCTTCAAATAGAAACTGAAGGGCGCACTCTACCTTCTCTCCGTTCGGGCCCACGAGGATGAGGCCGGTGCCGCTTTCTTGAGAGTTCAAGGTGCCATCTACGTGGAGGATCCAGGATTCCTCGTCGTCTTTCGGCTCGACATTAGGCTACCCCACGAGAACTTTCTCGGCTTATCCCTCTGCCCAGGTGCACTCAATCAGAAGTCTGCCAGGACTTGGGACTTCAAAGTCGATCTTGCCTGAAAAGAGAGATCAAACTCTTCCAGCTTGATGGCCCATTTTGTGAGTCATCCTGAGGTATCCGGGCGAGCCAGAATGGCTCGGAGAGGCTGGTCCGTGAGCACCACAATAGGATGAGCTTAAAAATACGGATGGAGACGCCGGACGAAGATGATTAGGACGAAGATAATTTTTTTTTATTTTGGAGTACCTAACTTCCACATCGTGGAGCACTTTGCTTATATAGTAGACAAGCTTCTAAGTCCTGTCGGTGTCGAGGCGCACCAAAATGGAACTGACAGCTTCTGGAGAGGCGACGAGATAGAGGAAAAGATTCTCCTCATCCTTCGGCTTCGATAGGAGTGGCGGGGAGGACAGGAATGCTTTTAACCCATCGAAAGCCTTTTGATAGTCATATGTCCACTCGAAGCTGTTAACCTTTCACAGGGCTTTGAAGAATGGCAAGCACCTCTCGACTGACTTGGAAAGGAAACGGCTTAGGGCTGCCACTCTCCCTATGAGCTACTGCACTTTCTTCTTGCTGGTTGGTGGCCTCATATCGAGGATGGCGCTGATTTTCTCTGGGTTCGCCTCAATCCCATGCTGAGTCATCATGAAGCCTAAGAATTTGCCTGCCGTGACACCGAAAGCACACTTCTTTGGGTTCAGTTTGACTTGAAAATGGCAGAGGTTGTTGAAAGTTTCCTCTAGGTCGAGAACATGGTCAGAAGCACGAATGCTCTTTGTCAGCATGTCATCCACGTAGACCTCCATGTTCCACCCCAGTTGGCCTTGGAAGACTTTGTTCATCAATCTCTGATAGGTCGCCCCCACGTTCTTGAGGCCGAAAGGCATTACTTTGTAGCAATAAATGTCTTTCTCCGTCACGAAGAAGGTATGCTCCTTATCGCTTGGGTCCATCTTTATTTGGTTATATCCGGAAAAAGCATCCATGAAGCTGAGAAGCTCATGGCTGAAGGTGGAATCCACCAGCTGGTCGATCCGGAGCAGAGAGAAACTGTCCTTCGGACATGTCTTGTTGAGGTTGGTGAAATTGATGCAGATCCTTCAGCTCCCATTTGCTTTTCAAACCATGACTATGTTAGCCAGCCAGCTAGGATAATGTGCTTCTCGGATGTGGCCGGCACCAAGTAGCTTGTTGACCTCCTCGTCGATGGCCTTTTTCCATTCGAAAGCAAAGCTTCTCTTTCTTTGGCGGATGGGACGGTGCTTTGGATCAATGTTGAGCTTATGGGTGATCACCTCTGGAGGAATGCCGGGCATGTCGGATGCCGATCAGGCAAATATGTCCGAGTTGGCCCGCAGGAAAGTCAGAAGACGGTCGCGGTCCTCTGGGGGAAGGAGTCCGCTTATGCGCACAGTCCTCACCGAATCATCTCCTAGGGGAAAAGTTAAGCGCTGCTCGGCCAGCTCTCCTCCTTTGCTGGTCTCCCTGGGGTCAGGTGCCTCCAAGGCCGGCTCGGCCTCCTGGGGAGTTGAAGCCGTATGGTAGCAAGGTAAGACCGGGCTGACTTCGCCCCGCATCTCGCCAACCCCACCGCTGGTAGGGAATTGCACGAGTAACCGCCGGGTGGAGATGACCGCGTTCAGGAGGTTAAGGCCTGGTCGTCTGAGAATGGCATTATACGCCAAGGGAACTCACACGACTAGAAACTTCATGATGATCGTACTTTGGCATGGCGGTGTTCCGGCCATCACAGGCAAGGAGATTTCACCTTCAACCCTCACCGAGTCCCCAGTGAATCTAACTAGAGGAGCCGCTACGGGCTAGAGAGAATTACCAGACAAACCCTTCCTAACAAATGCATCGTAAGTTAGTTGAGTTGAGATAGCTTGATATAAGCATGTGGACTAGTAACTATGGTGTTGTAGAGGTGGTATCGGGGGTAGGGCATGTAGTGGAAGCCCAATGTAAAACTTGTTTAGACTAACTTGATTGATAACGCCTAGGCATAGATAATTGATGATACATGACACTAGTTTGACCGAATATAAACCGAGTCTTGCTTACACATGTGGTATCGAAGGCAGAACATGTAGCCGTGGAGGTTCACTGTAGATCTAGTCTAAATTGACTAGGTTTATGATATGTGGCGTTAGTGTGAGCACCAACCCAAGTGTTTAGAAGTTGTCAAGTTTGGTTTATACATACAAATTTAAAAGACTGATAAGATCGAATCATAAGTATATATCTTCAGTGTGCCAATATACTAGCAAAGCCAAATTGCTAGTATGTATTTTTCAGTATGCCAATGTGCTGGTAAGGCTAAATCATCATTACACATTGATTGACTTATATGACATCAACATCACTGGTAAGGTCAAATATGTTAGTTATGCTACTTTGACTCAGAGATAATTGTCATCAAGATGAGAGAAGATAAGATACGTTGAGATAAGATAAGAAAAAATTATAAAATTATGGTACAGGCGGGTGATCATACTAACCTAGTGCGAGTTAACCCGGAAATATCAGAGTACAAAATTTACTTCAGCACTAGGGGACACCGGTCGCCCTACTTCCATACCCAAAACCCTTCATTACAGGCCACAGATGTCGCTACCCAATCAGCAACCGAGTTGGCTTCGCGATAGATATTTTATTATTTGACTCAATATGGATTTATAGCATATGATGCAATATAATTTAATTCTATGTATTATTAATACTCATTTCCATATCGTATTTACTTTTCAGTTCATGTGTTATATGCAGCATATCGATGTCCATAGTATAAGAATTTCTATTGGGCTATATGCTTATTCCATCTCAATTTTACTACAGGTTGAGGATTATGTTGCGAAACAGGATCTGAGGGAAGGATTAGAGGAGAGATAGGGTTGCTACATTTCCATTTATAATGCTTTTATTTACTCTTGCTGTCACTGGACTTTGTTGATGGAGATTTGGCTATGGATATTCATGAATTAATATTTTAGTATAGTTTTGATGTTATACTATAAAGAGGACTTTTAATTATGGCTTGTTGAGATTTTATAGTTGGGTGTGAAAATTTTCTTGTTTCTTTGTTTTGTATGTCTTAAGTATCAGAGTGCGCAGTAGAAACATGATAAGCCTGGTATGCTTTTAGAGTTTTACCTTGAGAGTATGTAACCATACTACTGTGTTGGTTCAAGTTGGTAATCAGTTAAGTGCATAAGAAGATCATATAGTGATTACCGTATTGTACTTTGATTCTCATTTCTATAAACTCCTGCATCATTTTTTGTTAAAACATTCTCATAAGAGAACCATAAAATTTTACCCACCTTCAGAAAAAAAGGAAAAAAGAAATAAAAGAAAAAGAAGCAGGAGAATTACGAAATTTTATACCATGAACCTATCATTGATGAAGAACCAAGATGGTTTAGCAAACGAATCTCAAAAGCAATTATCATATTTTTATTTATATTTTCTTACATTGCGCACAGCACAAAAAATGCAACTAGATCTTGGGCACGAAACCAGCAAATGGCTGCATTATGCAGCAAGAGGACATTAGATGATGATAAGGGGGCTCCTCACTACATGATCATCCGAGACCCACCTCAAATTCCCTTCTGCGTTACTATTCCACCACTCACTCTCACAGTGAAAGTCTTCTTCTCGTTCACCTTTGAAAAGTTCAGGATCTTTGGAGTGACGGTAATTGTTGCCCCCTCCGGCGCATCCACTTGGACCTTGTAGCTTTCATTCGCTGCCCCAACATTGGTCACTGTTCGTTTCACGGTAGACCCGGGAGCCAAGATCAACGATGGGTAGTTCAGCTCAGCTTCACTGATGCTTCCCACGTTAGAACATCTAATGTTACGGCGAGCAACGACAGATGCACCGCTCTGCCCTAACAATCCACAGAGATACGCAATATAATCATTGGCATCCAGGTCATAAACCAGCCCTGGATCAGTAGCCTTTGATGGGTTCACATAGCCAGCACCCAGTGAAAAGAAGCTCGCCTTCTGGTGTTGTTCATCCCTGATCGGCTTCCCATCATTGCCCACGATATCAGAAGTTGTGATGATAGCAGACTTGATCGCAGCCGGCGACCATTTATGGTGTGCACCCTTGATGAGTGCTGCGATGCCACTCAAGTGGGGGGTTGCCATGGAGGTACCGGACAAAATGCTGAAGGTATTTGCACCACTCCCTCCAGAATCCACAGAGAAAGGCCAAGCAGCCAAGATGTTAAGACCTGGTCCCGAGATGTCGGGCTTCATAATGCCCGGGCTAGCTGAGTTCGGTCCCCTGGAAGAGAAGTAGGCAACCACTGGAGCCGGGGTTACTCCAATAACAGTACCATCGAAGGCGATCGAGGCTATTGCATTGCCTGTACTATTCGCATATCCGGTAATATCAGAGCTATATTCATAGGGCAGCGTGGCTGAAGGCAATGCGGCTTCTCTTAGAACGACGGAATAGTCAGCAATTTCCGAGTTGAGAAATATTACCGCAGCCCCGCCTTCATTCTGAATCGCTGAAGCTGCGCTGGATTCAGCAGAGCTCAGTTCGCACAATACGACCTTACCTCTAACATTTTCAGAGAAGGAAGTACAACTTGTATCACCGGGTAAAAGTAGATCATGAGAGGACGATCCGATGCTTTTGGATTGATTAAGAGATTCGCCATAGAACTTCTCACCACTACCAAGCTCCACCACGGCCCTCAAGCTTCTATCTATGGAACCGGCAGCCACAGTGAGAATCCATGGGGCCTCGTTAGAAAGTGATTGAGGAGACGGTCCTGCATTACCGCCAGCACAGGAGACAAAGATTCCCTTTTCAACGGCAGCAAAAGTGCTTATGGCGATAGGGTCTTCGTCAAATGGTAAAGAAGTCCCACCGAGTGATAGCGAGAGCACATCGACACCATCTTTCACAGCTGCATCTAGCCCAGCTACAATCGCGGAAGTGGTGCAACCTTCTTCTGCGCACACCTTGTAGATCGCCAGATGAGCATGAGGTGCGATCCCAGAAGCCGTGCCGTTTGCCAACCCAAAAGATTCGGCATTCCGCACGAAGTTACCCGCAGCAGTGCTCGCCGTGTGGGTGCCGTGCCCGTTGTTATCGTCCGGGGCGCCAGATTCAACGAAGTTCTTGGAACCAATGATCTTATTGTTGCAACCGGTTGCGGAATTACACGACCCCTTCCACTTGGAAGGGGGGGCTGGCACTCCATCATCCCTGAATGAAAGATGCGTGGCATGGACTCCAGTATCCAAAAGTCCAATAATGACCCCTTTGCCAAGGCCGGAAGGCCCCCAGAGCCCTCTCCCTTTCTTAAGGCCGAGAAAGCTTGGCGTATGGGTGGTGAGCAAAGGGATGAGCCTGTCCGGATAGGCTCGCACAAAGCCTGTCTTCTCGGCCATGCTGTTCACCTCATCCTCGGTTAGCTTGGCAGCGAACCCACTGAATACTTCCGAGTAGGAGAAGATCAGCCGTGACTCATCCGAGTTTGAAACAGAACTGGGTAGAAAAGATTTGTAATAGCTTTCGAGATCGGTGGAGCTGTCATAGTGGTAGCTTGGAGGTGATACGTGAACTATGTAAGTTCGTAGCTGACTAGAATCGTCGGCCTGGACATGGTGGTAACGGGACACGACGGGAGAGAAACTGGAGAGGAATTGGATGAGTAAAAGGACGACGACAGCGGAGAAAGGTAATCCCTGGTAGGTTTCCATAGCGCTAGTGAAAAGAGATGGAATTGATTTGGATTGTTAGAACTGCGAGTGTTTAGCATTTGGTTATGTGAAATATATGGTGCTTTCGCCAGCTTGGTTAAGGAAGGCAATTAATCTACTTTTAAGGAAAAAAAGAAAAAAAAGAAAAGAATAATAGCTGCTAAACTGGAGAGAAATTGGATGAATTCGATCAGGTAAGAAAGGACGACAGCGGATCGAGAAAGACACACCGGTAATGGAAAGAGATGGAATTGATTTGGATTGTAATTAGAACTGCGAGTGTTTCGGATTTTGTTGTGCGAAATATGATTATATATCATGCCAGCAGCTTAGTTAAGAAAGGCTATTAATCTGCTTCAAGAAAAAAAGGCAAAGAATTATAGCTGCTAAATTGTAGAGGAATCCGAAGAAGGAAAGGGCAGTGGAGAAAGGTAATCCCTGGTAGGTTTCCATAGCGCTAGTGAAAAGAGAATGGAATTGATCTGGATTGTTAGAAACTGCAAGTGTTTGAGCATTTGGTTATGATGCCAAGCTTAGTTATATGCTTCAAGTTATAGCTGCTAAATCAGCCAGCCATTAGTGCTAAGAGCAAGAGCATTTGGCTAGCTTAAAGGAAGGCTATTAATCTACTCACTCTTAAGGAAAAAAAGAAAAGAAAAGAAAAGAATAATAGCTGCTAAACTTGGAGAGAATTGGATGAATTGGATGGAAGAAAGGACGACAGCGGATCGAGAAAGATACACCGGTAATGGAAAGAGATGGAATTGATTTGGATTGTAATTAGAACTGCGTATGTTTCGGATTTTGTTGTGGGAAATATATGATTATATATCATGCCAGCAGCTTAGTTAAGAAAGGCTATTAATCTGCTTCAAGAAAAAAGGGCAAAGAATTATAGCTGCTAAATTGTAGAGGAATTGGAAGAAGGAAAGGGCAGCGGAGAAAGATAAGCTCTTTGTGGGTTTCCATAACGGTACTGAAAAGAGATGGAATTGATTTGAATTGTCAAGGCTGTGAATGTTTAGGATTTGGCTGTGCTGAATATATATGGCGCTTATGCCAGCTTCGTTAAGAAAGGCTGCTTCAACAATAAAAAGGAAAAGAATAATGGTAAAGATTGTTTCATGTCAGAGGCTCGGATAGAAATTGTGGCGCCCTCATTTAATTTGCAGGGATAACTTTGTTTGGAATGGGAAACTGAGCTCAGGTACAGCGAATTTGCTCGGAGGATTATCCGCTCCATCGTTTAAAATGACAGGAGTACAGAGAACTTTTATAGGAATTACGGCATCGGTTTCTTTATTCGTTTGCTGACGGGTGATTTTTAAATATGGAGCGATTTGCGCGTCTTATCGTTGTATTTGCCGGAAGGGCGGGAAAAAGAGGGAGAAGGTCGGCTATGGCGGGGAACGGCGGCGAGCAGGACGAGTTCTACCTGCGATACTACGTGGGGCACAAGGGGAAGTTCGGGCACGAGTTCCTGGAGTTCGAGTTCCGCCCCGACGGCAAGCTCCGCTACGCCAACAACTCCAACTACAAGAACGACACCATGATCCGCAAAGAGGTCTTTCTCACCCCCGCCGTCCTCCGCGAGTGCCGTCGTATCATCGCCGACAGCGAGGTCTCTTCCTTTTTTTTCTTCTTCTTTCCTCCCCTTCCTTTCTCCTCCTTTGTTCTGGGCTTCCAAGATTCCAAGATAAAGATCTTCGATGATTAGATATTCTCATGTTGGGGTTTCGCTAGATTTTTGCCTATTCCGTTTCGCACAATCTTGGAATTTGTATTTTAGGTTAATGGTGCTGTTCGATTTATAATGTCGATAACGTATCGGAATTCTAGGATTTTAGCAGGATCCTTTGGATTTTAAATCTCGGACGGCTGGTATTTGGGTTTTGTGAAAATTGGTTTCTTTTACTTGTTTGTTTGAGGAATTAGAAGTTGCGACTCTATGCGGTTTGCTCTGGGATGCAGATAATGAAGGAAGACGACAACAACTGGCCTGAACCAGACCGGGTTGGGAGGCAGGAGCTGGAGATTGTGATGGGAAACGAGCATATCTCCTTCACCACATCTAAGATCGGATCCTTTGTAGATGTGCAGTCCAGCAAAGATCCAGAAGGCCTTCGCATCTTCTATTACCTTGTCCAGGTTTGTATGCACACAAAGATTGTTATGTTTTATGTTACTTGTAATATTATTAACATAGAGAAACGCCATGTGCTAGATATTCCGAGCATATAGTAACTGGTTGTCATTAGAGTATTCTCATATGTCTACAAACATTAGGAGATTAAAGCATATATGGTTGGTTATGGTTCAAAGATTGCACAGGACATTGTTATTGGTAGCATACTACAGTGTTAAAGCAATTGAGTGCTTGGCTAAGGCTGTCTTTCTTCTTTTTAATACCATTCTAAATGAAAGTCATATTAGATTTATTATGTCACCTGAGTTTAGTTGTCTTTTTCTCCTCTTAGGGAAAAAAAGAAGAATTGTGCCAAAAAGATTAATGGTCATTGATCTCTGCCTGTGTATATACACTCTGCAGCTGAATAAGTAAATATAAGCATATGTTTTGATAGCATTAGTAGATTGTTGGTAGGTTCCTTCCAGTCAATTGTAAAAAAGGAGAGATATCTACCAAGTCCATATTCAGTTATCATCTAATGTATAAACTTCCAATGGCCAAATAGAGATATTAATATATAATTTTAATGGAAGTTCCTTAAATCCTAGCTCCTCATTTCTCATCTGTAGGTTAAGCATGATCTAGAATTTATCATAATATATGCAAGAATATGTCCTTGCAGGCATTTGCTATATGCATGTCAAAACACCTGTTGACACGCAAACATATGCATGTGCTTGCATAGTGTGGGTGTGAGATATATGTGTGCCTCTCTCTCTCTCTCTCATCATTTGTGGACTTTCTCTCCATATTAAAACAGTTTTGATCTCACTTGATTTGAGCCTTTGCGATCTTCATTATAGATGCCTGTACAATCTTAGTTGGTTTCCAATCACTTTGCCCCTTGGTGTGACTCCAGTATCTTTGCTGATGTTATGCATTTCTCATTCTTGTTAGCTTTAACATACACGCATCCCATGTTTTGTTGATAAGAAAATGAACAAGAAGAAAGTTTGTCTGAAAGGATTCTTTTTTGCTGTCATTTGGTAGTAAAAAGAAAATTCAAGGAGAAAAATATAAGGCCAAAAGTTTTCTATCATGAGTTTAATATTTTTCTTCTATAATGATCTCAAAAGGAAACCACAAGATAGCAAATGGTTCAAGATAACTTAATCATGTCTTAACCATTTAATCACCTCAAGCTCTCCACAAGAGGTGAGCCTAAGGAACTTAAGCTTCAGGGAAGAGGTTTCTATATAAGTGAACCTTCCTTTCTTGTTCTTTCCAATGTGGGAAAGTCCTCACAATTTCTCATTCACACACAAAGGGAGGTGATGGGCTTTCAAGGCCCATTAGGCCAATTAGCCTATTAGCCTATTTATCCAAGACACTACAGTAAATGAGTCACCTTCGAGGATTAATTTGGAGCTTTGGAACTTTTGGGTAGTTTCCCTCAAACCAATCCATGTAGCAGCCAATTCAGCAGAGGGCACTAAACTGGTAGAGAAGGAAACTGCAACTGCTATAACAATACAGCACATATGGTCCTTAAAACCACCACCCCTGCTCCTGCTGAGTGAGGGTGAAGGATTCATCAAAGTTGATTTTAAGGAATCCCAGTTGTGAGGGCACCCAAGAGACGAATTTTGAGGAATCCACAATAACCTATGAAGGGGTGCTCCAGTTACCAGAATTGCTACCCTTAACATAAAGAGAGCAAAGGTACTTAGATCCCTGACCCAATGCTTGACGAATTACCCATCTTAGATTAAAAGGCTTGTCTTGAAAATAGAAATCATTCCTTGCCTTCCACATCTACCGCAGCATATATATTAATTTGCTTTTGCACCATGACTGTAGTTGTCTCAACTTAAGTTTACTTTTGTAATGTCTCTGCATGAATAAGTTAATAATGGCCTGAGATTTAGGGGCACCTGGAAACCAATTACTCACTTGTTGAGACCCTGTTTGGTTTGTGAATAAATAAAACCTTCTCCATGCCATTTTCCCAGGATTAAAGTCTAAAGGCATGTCTTGCAAAATCTGGAATGTGTATAATAGTTGCAAATGCTGTTTGATTGCATGGGCAGGAATAAACCGTTAGGCCTAAAATTTTTCAGAAGCTGAAAGTAGTAATAAAACTTCTCCTATAACTGGAATTAAGTTATCTGAACTCCTCCACACAGGATGAGCATTATCTGGGCTAAAGTTGTTATATACCAGTTGATTAGAGTAAAATTATCCGGGTGGGTTAAGTTGCAATAACTTTTAGGTGCTTAGCTTGTATGTCCCTTTATTCAGCACTCTTACTTGAGGTTTATTCATGGATCAAACAGTGGACTGTTCCTATTTAGTAAGAGGCTTTATTGAGCACTTATTCTTGTGGTCCCAGACAACTGATAATTTTCATGTTGAGCAGATGCATCCTAGATGTTTGTTTGTTTGGTTGGTTGTTGACATGCTCAGTTGGAACTATTTTACTGCTCGCAGGATCTTAAATGCTTCGTGTTTTCCCTAATTACGCTGCACTTCAAGATCAAGCCCATCCAATCCTAATATCTGGAGAGCTATTTTTGCATCTTTAGCATTCAACACTGCCTCATGTGTGAGGACGTGTACGATTGGTCTTGTGACATGCTTATTCCAGACATCCTTTGGAATTGGGTGTTTTTGGCTGGTTGATTGTATGATATGTTTCATTAAGCATAACTATAACCAGCTAGCGAGGCTTATTATTGTAATTTTTTCTTTGTATGCTTTGATTGATGGTTGGGCAATGTCCCTAAAGCTTGAGATGCAAAGTGATGAGCAAATCCACCGTCTGGTGTTCTTTCAGGTCTTTTTTTTTTATGAGCTCTAACGGCTTTGGTAATGGATGTGAGTGATTCTGGAGGTATCAATTTTTGCCAGCGAAGAGAATGAAAGTCGGTCATCGATGGCTTTTCTTAGTACCCGTTTTATCTCTTTATTGCGCTTTGTTAGTTTGGGTTGTGGTGGAAGCTTAGAGCTATTTGGAGGGGGGGCCAGTTATGTCAGCCATGTCCAGTCCCATTGCCAGTATGGATGAACGATGTTGCTTGAAGCTTAGCTATAACTATAAAGCATGGGAGAGAACAGGGGGAAAAAAAAAAAGGAATGGCATGGTTGATGCTCCCGCTAATCCTTTACCATCCGAGATTCCCGCGTAAAAAGCCATGTTTTCTGAAGGATATATTTAGGTGCGATTTGCTGTGTGGTTCTTCGCGAGAGCTATCGTTTTATAAGTGTCTTTCTAAATTTCATTGAAAAATAATCACAAATACGCGTTATTTTTTAAACAAAATAATGATGCATATGTCATTTTGTTAAACACAGAATCAATCGCATGGGCATGATGGCAGCCAACTAAATAACCTACCTAAATCCTATCCATGTCTTATCTGATAGATATTCAAAATTTTAAATTGCATGCAAGTTGGGTTTTTCTTAGAAAAATATCGAGGACCCGTAAATCTTGTTGGTAATAATAATAATAATAGTGAAATTTCCTCCCAATCAAGAATGAGATTTTGATCTAGTTTCCTGGACCGTTGTGCACACTTCCTTGCGGGTTGAGAATAGAGAAGTTTGTCAATATGATTTATACATACATACATAGATATATATTTATATATATTAGATAGGTTTCAACCTTTTGGATCTTTTTCCAGCTTAGCAAAAGTTGGAGGACGTGCAAATGGACGTAGAAATAACGTTTTTAAGAAAGAAGAGACTGGAGTGGGAAATAAAAGGAAGGGCGCAACGTTTAAGACTGTATTTATACGAGGATAAGAAATATTTTTATTTTTAAATGCTATAGTTAGAAAGGATATATTTATTTATTTAATAAAGAATAATGCATAAAGTCTTCTCCTTGAGATAAAGCAGTAACGTTGTTACTGGCCCAATTAAATGTCGGACAAGCTCACGGCGTGAGTATGAGTTTTGACGTGTCTTGCACCAGTATTCATCATATGCATGTCCAAATTGATTAACTGAAAATAAGTAAACAAATAAGAGCAAGCTTAGCTACCTTTATATTTATCTGTCTTAGAAAAAATCCATCATAAATGTCTTTCCTTGCATAATCTCATCAGCCGACACCATATCACCATCCATCTTCAATGGGATTAAGACCTACCGGTCTCTCTGTATGTTACTACCATTGTTAAACTGAAAAGAAGCAAATATATTTTATTTATTTATTTATAAAAAAGCAATATTGCTGCATCTAGATGCTTTTCAGTTGATTCCTTTGATTTAACTTTTTGGACTCTGCTTGGTAGCTTAAGACTTGCCAAGACTTAACCCATAGCTGCTTTATTATAGGAATCCAAATCCCCTATTATATCTCATGCAGGACAAAATTATCTCTGTATCAATCGATCGATGTGGCAGTCAGTAGGACCCATCTCTAGGCTCTAACTCACCAACTGCGATGCTCAAAAGAAGTCCACTCTCCACTATAGTAAAGGACGACTGCATCAATTGCAAATTCCGAACCTCGGCAGGGCCAAGCCAAGACTCTAAACTTCGGCAGGACTGAGCCAAGACTCTGAACCTCGACAGAGCCGAACATTCTTCGAACCTCGGTAAGGCCGGACTAACCCTCCGGACCTTGGTAGGGCCGAGTTTTGGCTTCTCTTGTCAAGCGCCATCTTCTCCCGAATCGCTCCAAACATCTCGGAAAACAGATCACCCCGATCACAAAAATCTCGGAACGAGCGCCCCTAAATGAAAACAGGGGCTAGATATGGCTCTCCGTTCATAATCAATGGAATCTTAAATCCCCCCGATAAGGTATACATTAATCGACCTTATCAGACACCAACTTCTACAATTGCATTCAAAGAATCAGGTAACAACTTACCATATCGGCAACATATAATTATTAGGTCCTATGACCCCTTAGGTAAGCACACAAGCCCCCTATCAACCCCATTGTTCTCCAGAGGCTTTCTCTGGAGCATCCTTCTCTAAGCAATCTTCTTCACTTTATCTGTGGCCAAAGATCTTCACTAACTTGGGCGTCGGAGGGTCTTTCGCAGGAACCACCCAACTTAATCCCTACGTAAGGACTATTTTGCAGGTTCGCAAGGATGAGAGAATGCCACCAAGATCCTAACGTGCACTGACACATCGACCCCAAGTTGGAGAACAAAAATCTGCAGCAACAAATTGGTGCTAGAAGAAGGGTCCCAAGTCCCTAAAAACTTAAAAATCCAGGAGAAAAGGTTCAAACAAAAAAGATATATTTTCGATGGCGAACCACAAAAGGGCGACCGTATATGCTCCAGATCAGGCCGCCTATCAAAGGCTTGATTCCACGCAAAATACAGCATCCTCACAACCGCCCTAACTCGCTGTTTCGCCATCACTCGCGACCCTTGTTACATAGGACCAATTTGATGCATTGGTCCAATAAGTTCAGGTATTGGCGCAATTGGTGCATGGCCTCCATGAAACCCCTCCCCTAGTTGTGCCCAATCAACAACATTCCAGCGGAGTAGCTGCACCGGTTCAATCGATATCTCCTCCATCCAATTAGTTTGAGGCTACAAGTCTTCCATAGCATCCTGACCGTAAGGAGGAAGCAAAGCCCATTCAGCCCAAAGTTGGAGACAGGAGCTTCCCTCGGCCCCACTGGGGCCATTCCCTGTCCCCAATTTCTTCTCATCATGACTCGATGCTAAGACCACAATCTCTTTGCCCAGCCTCTCCGACTGTCCGAAACGAGGTGATCGAGCGAAAGATTTAGGAGATGCACCTAAAACTAGATGTTGTCAAGCATGTTTCTCAGCCGGAGTGGTGGGTGGAATGGGGTCCACCCTTTACTGATAAAATCATAAAGGAAGCGGTCATGTTGCACATTAAACTCCACACTATCAAACCATATAATGGGACCACCAACTTGGACATCCATCTGAGCAGCTTTCGATCAATTATGTTATTCCATGGAGCCTCAGATGCGATCCTATGTAGGGCCTTCCCCTCAACCCTTCAGGGACATGCCAGAGTGTGGCTTGGCACCTTAAAGCCTCCATTAACTCTTTCGATGAATTGGGTCGCTCCTTCATCAGCACATTCATCAGCAGCCACCGCTATCAGCAAAGGTCAGGTTCCTTCTCTAAGATAAAGCAGCGAGAGGGTGAATCCTTAAAGAGTTTCTTGGGTCGTTTTAATGCGGCCATGTTAGAAGTTGACCATCTCAATCATGAGGTGGCCATGTCCGCCCTCGCCAGCAGAGTATCAAAGGAGGGGGATTTCTCCCTAAAAATGGAGGTGAATTAACCCCGAAGCCTCTTCAATATGATGACCCTAGCGGACAAATACGTCAGGGTAGAAGAATCTAAAGGATTGGCATGAGCTGAGCAAACAAAAAAGAAGGAGAAAAATAGCTCGGACAAAAGCCGACCAATCCATCCCGCAAGCCCCTATCGTCAAAGGGCTCCACCACCAAGGCAGCGCTCCAGAAGCCCAACAAGGAGATTCAACTAGTTTACTACACTTCCTGCGCCACGGGCCCAAATCCTGATGAAAATCAGGCATCAATTCCCTCGGTCGAGGCTCCTTTGAGGAAATCTAGCTCGAAGGGACATGACTAAGTACTGCCAGTATCATCGCGACTATGGCCATGATACCAAGGAATGTTGGTAGCTCAAACAAGAGATCGAGCTACTCATCCGCCGAGGAAGGCTTGAGCGATATAGTGGACCTCCAGAGGCAGAAATCAAAGTAGAGCATCCACTCGAGCTTTGACAACAACCTCCATCGAACCCATCGGACGTAGGCAATATCAACATGATTGTCATGGTTGGCCCATCCAAAAGTAAGTCGGACGAGAAGAACCCATCCAAGAAAGTTAGATACGAGGAGCTTGCATTCTTAGAGAAAGATCTCTAGGGGATACAATACCCCCATGATGATGTACTCGTTGTATCTTTGAATATGAAAAATTATGATATACATCGAGTTCTTGTCGATAGTGGAAGCTCTGCTAACATTCTTTATTTCGATGCCTTTGTGAGAATGGAATTGAAAATGGAAGACCTTCGGGCAGTGGACTCCACCTTGATGGGGTTCACTGGTGATGTCATCATACCAGAAGGAGAAATTACACTAATGATCTGAGCAAGTGAATGGCTCTACACAACAACTGTTTATATGGATTTCCTTGTAACCAAACTTCGGTCACCATACAATGCTATCCTTGGCAGACCTAGGCAAATGTCCCTCGGGGCAGTAATCTCCATCCCTCACCTCGCTATGAAATTTTCCACCGAATGGGATGTTGCGACTGTTCGAGGAAATTAAGTTGCTGCAAAATATTATTTCGTTACCGACCTTCAGTCTCGAAGGCCAGAAGTTGATGGGCTCGATACTTAGGGACCTTGCCGAGCAAAGAGGAGAACCCGTCAAGAAGCTCGAAGAAGTTCCACTCGAGGAAGCTCGATCGGACCAAACTATTCGGATCGGGTCACAACTAGAAGGAAAGCCCTGATAGGACCTGATTGACTTCCTGCAAAAGAACGCCAATGTCTTCACCTATCTGGCTTCGACATGCCGGGATCAGTTCGGATGTTCTTATCCACCATCTCAACGTGGATGAAACATTCAGACCGATCAAGTAGAAAAAGAGAAGTTTCGTCCCTGAACACCAGAAGACAATTGAGAAAGAAGTCGATAAACTCCTCAAAGCAAGCTTCATCTGGAAGGTAAATTATCCGAGCTAGTTAGTGAATGTAGTCATGGTGAAGAAGGCGAACGATAAGTGGTGAATCTGCATCAACTTCACAGATCTCAATAAGGCATATCCGAAGGATAGCTTTTCCTTACCAAGGATCAATCAGTTGGTGGATTCTACATCCAGCCATCAAATGCTGACCTTCATGAATGCCTACTCGGGCTACAACCAGATATGGATGACCCCCGAAGATGAAGAAAAAACTGTCTTGATCACTAATAGGGGTACATATTGCTACCGAGTTATGTTGTTCGGACTGAAGAACGCTAATGCAACCTATCAAAGGTTGGTTAACAAAGTCTTCAAGGATCTGATAGGCTGAAACATGAAGGTCTACATCAATGACATGCTGGTGAAAAGCAAAGAAGTATCCCAGCATATTTTTGACCTGATAGAAAGTTTTGCTAATCTTAGGAGATATCAAATGAAACTAAATCTGATCAAGTGTGCTTTCGGGGTAAGCTTCAAAAAATTCTTGGACTTCATGGTCTCCCAGAGGGGCATCGAGGTAAATCCTCAGAAGATTCAATCTCTTCAAGAGATGGTGCCTCTTAAGTCAGTCAAAAAAGCTCAACGTCTTACAAGGCGAATAGCGGCCCTTAGCCGTTTCGTTGCCCAATCCGCCGAGAAGTGCCTTCCCTTCTTTAAGGCACCTCGCTCGATAAAGAACTTTCAATGGACTCCCGACTGTCGAAATCCTTCGAGTATCTTAAAAGGTATCTCGGCTCACCCCCACTCCTTAATCGCCCGGGGCTCAGGGAGTCCCTATATTTGTATCTGGCTATCTTGGAGAACGATGTTGGCTCCATGCTGGTTTAGGAGGAGAACAAAGTTCAGAAGCCAATCTACTATGTTAGCAAGATACTCCGGGACACTGAGACTAGGTATACCCAGATCGGAAATATGGTGCTAACGTTGGTGACGTCTGTACGGAAGCTGTGGCCTTATTTTCAAGCGCATTTTGTAACAGTCCTCACCGATTAGCCGATCGAGATGATCCTTCATCGCCCAAAAATATTGGAAAGAATGGCAAAGTGGACAGTAGAGCTGAGCGAGCATGACATATACTACCACCCTTGCCTTTTCATCAAGGCACAAATTTTGACAGTCTTCCTTCTCGAGTGCACAATTCCAAAGGATGGATCAACAATAGAAGACCCTGAGCAAGAGAAGACTGGAGTCCGATGGCTACTGCATGTAGACAGATCCTCCAGTACACCAAGTTTTAGTGCAGGCTTGGTCCTTACCAACCTAGAAGGAACCATGTTTGAATACGCCATCTACTTCACCTTCCTAGCCTCTAACAATGAGGTCAAATATGAAGTTCTGCTCGCCAGGCTCCGGATTGCACAGAGTCTAAAAGTCAAGAGGTTAGACATCTATACCAACTCTCAGCTGGTGGTCGAACACATTTGACAAGAATTTGAAGCCCAAAAGCCAAATATTATCTAGTACTTGTAGAAGGTGCACGAGCTATCCTCCGACTTCTCCGAACTTAAGGTCATTCAGGTTCCAAGAGCAGAAAATGCTCGGGCAAACCTATCTAAGCTGGCCACTACCAACTCCATAGATCTAGAGTATTCCATCTTGAAATTCTGAAAAACCCAGTATAGCAAACATCGATGCCGTGATGCAGCTCGAATCCAAGCCATCATGGGTCAACCCCATTCTGGCATACCTCAGAGATGGAACCCTCCCCATAGACAGAAGGGAAGCTATGAAGCTAAAGATGCAATCCTCTTATTATGTTCTGCATAGCGGGCAACTTTACAAACGCTCCTTCTCCATGTCGCTGCTCAAATGCCTCATACCATCAAAAGTCAACTATGCCCTGCGAGAGGTCCATGAAAGCATTTGCGGTAATCACTTGGGAAGTCGAGCTCTCTACCACAAAGTACTCCAGCAAGGATACTACTGGCCCACCATAATGAGGATTCGGATGACCTTGTCTAAGCCTGCAACTCATGCCAACGTCATTCGAATAGACTTCCGTCAGCATCTCTAACACCCATCATGACCGCCTGGTCCTTTGTAAAATGGGGTATGGGCATCCTTGGTCCATTTTCTCAAGCCGCTGGATAGAAGAAGTTTCTGTTCGTAGCTATCGACTACTTCACAAAGTGGATTGAAGCTAAAGTAGTTGCCTAGATTACCGAGGCCCAAGCCAAGGACTTCGTCTAGCGATTTATCATCTGCCGATTTGGTCTTCCATATACAATTATTGCTGACAAAGGTCAGCAGTTTGATTATCCAAGATTCAAGAAATTCTGTGAGGACCATGGCATCAGCCATCAGCTAACTTTGGTGGGACGTCCTTAAACCAATAGCGAGGCAGAGATAGCCAATCAAACCCTAGTGCAAGGATTAAAAGCTTGATTAAACATAGCACGCGGTAGATGAACATATGAGCTTCATTACGTCCTCTAGGCCTATCAAACAACTCAAAGAATCCCAACAGGAGAAACTCCGTTCAGGATGGCCTTTGGCACCAAAGTTGTCATCTCAGTCGAGATAGGCCTACCTTTGCCTAGATTCGAAAGCTACTCTGAGGAAGCAAATGATGAACAGCTACGGGCCAATGTTAATATAATTAAAGAAGTTAGAAAGAAAGCCCGAATTAGGATGGCCGCGTACCAGTAATGTGTGACCCGGTACTAATTCTCCCGAGTAAAGAGGAAGCTCTTCTTCCCGATGACCTAGTGCTCAGCAAAGCCTCGATCTCTAAACTGATGGAACAAGGTAAGCTAACCCTAAACTGGAAAGGTTCATACCAAGTCATAGAGGTCATCAAGCCCAGTACTTACCGGTTCTAGGACCTCAACGAAAAATCATCCCCAGAACATGGAACTCGGACAATCTCCGAATGTATTATCAGTAAAGTATTCCTTAACTGAATTACTTTGTTCATTGTAGTAGACTCCTTCATATATGGATGTTTATTCTCTGAGTGATTGTCTTTTTCAAGACACTAATGAGAAATAGGTTTTCTCTCAATTATTGACCTTATGGATCCTCTCTCTGTATCTTGGCAGCATCAAATAAAAATATATTTTGCTCTTCGTACCTCGACAAGACCGAGCGATCTCTTTATACCTTGGCAGCGCCAAGTAAAACATATTTTTCTCTCCATACCTTGGCAGAGCCAAGCTATCTTCAAACCTCGGTAGGGCCAAGTGATATCTCTGTACCTTGAAAATTCTAGGTAAAATATATTTTATTCTCTATACCTTGGCAGGGCTGAACTATCTCTGAACCTCAGCAGGACCGAGCGATCTCTTTGTACCTTAGCAGCATCAAGTAAAACATATTTTGTTCTCTATACCTCGGTAGGGCCGAGCTAGCTCCAAACCTCGACAGGACCGAGTCAGAAGCTATTTTGCTTTATCTTTGAATCCTGAAAAGGGCTAAGCCCCTATTTTGTCCTATCTCTGGACCTTAGCAAAATCAGGTGCTTCCTACTGTCTCTCCGAACCTCCAGTCGGGTCGAGATATCTATTAGTTCTCTCCCTGACCCTTTGTCAAGGCGCTCCTATATGGCTTTCAATGCTACTCGAGAGGCTAAGAAAGTAACAGAGCGAAAGTCATTCAGCAAAAAGCACTGTTCGCATAATGAATTGGAAGAGGAGAAAGGAATTTTTATTCATTGAAATTCTTAGTATAAAAGAATTACAAGAGTACCTCTCCTACACTCTCCAACACTCTTCAAGCTTATCAGATGTCAGCGGGATACAAAGGGGTGAGAGTATTCGGGCAATCAATGCCCAAGTTAAGGAAACTTGTTTTCTGGAACAACCTCTTCCTCTTAAGGTTCACCCTCCAACTCCGTCAGATGGCAACCCTTCATGTCTAGAACCTGACCAACTGCAAGCTACGCTGCATCTTCGTTAGCATCCTATTCTTCATCGGCTCCTTTGCTGACTCCTTTTCCTTCTAAGCCGGCATTTCTTCAATCTTCTCTGTCAGTAAAGGAGGTTTGGAGCTGACCTTGATTTTCTCTTTCTTATGGCTCGATGTGACTGGGCAAGATGGTTCCTTTCCTTTCCTGCACTGTCTGCTCTTCAGCGGTTCCCTCATCTGAGCCCCAAGATTCAGACTGGATGCCGAAAAGGACCAAGAGATCTTTGATCTCCAGCGTCGACATGTGTGGAGCCTTATTAAGATCCTCACATGAGTTCCACCGTTGACCAAGGAAAACAACATCCCTAAATAGAGGCACTGTTGCTAGCATTCCCACAAACTTACACATAAACATGAGGCCCGTAGTGTAGTGCCCGCTATCCGACGACACCACCATGGGATGGATAACGTAAAACTCTATTATCCCTTCGATCATCGAGTGAAGGGCGGATGCCCACCTTAAGGCATTCCTCATAGAAGAAAGTCTCGGACTCCAGCATCTCAGCATACGCAAAAGCAGAACATCCCAAAGTTGCCTTCCCAACAAGGGATGTTTGATCTAAGGAGAAAGTAAAGCAACAAGAAGGCAGAATATCAAAGACTTGGAAGGATGTGGCTGCAGACGATGCCGGTCTCCCCCTTTTTAAATCCATCAAACGAGGGGACAAAAGACATTATTAGGGGGAGTTCCTGAGAATTGAGGCCTCTCGGTTCAGACGCCATGATCTCTGGTTCGGCCACATGTTGTCCAGTTGGTCGCCCTCAGTCGAAACTCGAAAAAACCCTCCTCGCGTGATGAGATGGAATAATGGCGCATCATATCGGAAATGGTGCCCCCTCGATTTCAACCTTCGTTGGTGGGAATCAACCACCTGGACCCTATTCCCTAAGCTCGAATGAAAACAGTGAACTAGGGAGTGGGGACCAAGTGATGTGGAGTAAGGAATCTTCCACCTAAGTTAGATGGTGTTAGCAGGGCCGAGCAATTTCTTCAAACCTCAGCAGGACTGAACTATTCCTCTGATCTTCGGCAAGACTGAGCAATTTCTCTAAACCTCAGCAGGGCTAAGCACCTAAATTCCCGAAACTCTCAATCGGACTGAGATGTCTATGAAATTTCTCTCTGATCCTTTAATTATAGCATCTCTACACTATTTTCATGAAGCCTAAGTGGCCTAGCCCGACAATCGCAAGGCATTCTGAAGAAATGACTACCTAGCGGTCTATAAAAGAAAGCACAGGCAAATAAATAAAGTTTCTGGCGAAAGGTATTGCCCAAAAGCAAAATGTAGAAAGGAAAAAGTAAAACTTTCATTCATTAAAAGTCTTGTTGCAGAATTACAAGTGCCCCAAGGCACACAAAAATGCAAAAGATCTCCTACATTACAAAAAGGATTCAAGGCTCGGCTGGTGCTATGCCTTTTTTAGAAGAACCTATCGGATGCAGAAGTTCTAGAGCAGGCTGACTTGGCTTTTCGGTAACATATGAAAGCCCCACCGAGTCTACCTCCAAGGTTTTTTCAAAATCAATCTCCAAGGTGCCCTCTTCGTACTCAACATCGGCCGACAAATGGGATGCGACCAAAGGATCAGTCGGTGATGGGACATAGTATCCCTCATCCTTAAGGGACGATATATCTAAGTCCGGATACTCCTGGGCGACCCTTTGCCGCATCTCTGTCGGCGCCAATTTATAAGCATCCTTGAAGAACAGGAGCTTTTCCTTGGTAAACTCGGTCAAACTCTTAAATTTTTCAACTACAAGGACAGCTTGATTGTTAACCTTGGTCATCTAGTTCCGAAGCTCGAAGCATTCCTCGGTTAGCATTTTGATCTTATTTGCTGCCCTAGCCTCATCAAGCTTCACCTGGGAGACATGATAGATAAAGTCAACTTCATCAAAAGAAGGACAAAATCAGCCAGTACAGAATGGATAAGGTGCATACCTCAATCATCACTTTGGCATGTCGAGCATCTGCCTCTGCAGCCTGCTCCTAAAGTTTCTTCTTCTCCTTCTTGTATTGGCGAAGCTTCTTGTCAGCATGCTCCAACTTCGCCCAATCTTTTTCTACCCCATGCTACGCAGCTGCAAGATCAGCTATGGCCAATGCAGTCTGTCACTGGCAGAGCTCATACTTGCAACTTTGGCGGCAAGTTTATTATTCAACAAATTTATTTCTTCTACAGTCTCCACCTGGAACTTCACCAACTCTACCTGGGCTTCCTTGGCCGATTTACTGGTCTTTTGGCCAATTTATAAGCTCCCTCAAGTTTGCCCTGGGTCTTGGCTAGCTCCTCAAAAATTTACTAGACGAGCCCTCCTTATTTTGGAGCTCCGCGATCTCACTCAAGGCTCGATCACGAGTTTCAATTGCAGTGACCAGGTGCCCATGCAATACCTTCTGGAGGGAGATTACCTGTAGCAAGACAAAACAAGTAAGGTCAAAAAAGAAGAAGAAGAAGAGAGGAAAAAGAAAGAAAAAAGAACACCCTACTTACTTAGAATGCTGAATCACTCATGTCCTTCAGGAGAGCATCAACATCAATCAATGGCCATCTCTCTATGTCTTTGGGGATCGCAATCCCCTCAACCGTGATGGAGACCATCCCCTGATGGGCAGGTTCAGCCGTCACATTATCTGCCCTCGAAACAAAGATGGATCAGAATACTTTGAACCGCGACCTTATCGACTCAAGTACCTGGTCAACCGAAGGTCCGCGCTCTCTAGCCTCTCCTTCTGGGCAATCCTCTCAGCCCTCAGCATTCCTCTCTGCTTCCCCCTACTCCTTCGAGCTAGAATCCTCTAGCGGTGGAGGGATAGGTGAGCCGCTTACAGTAATGGCCGCCTCCATACCCTCAGACTTAGCAATCCGCTTTATTCGCTATTATTTTTCAGGGGTAGGAAGAATTGGGGTGTGGACAAGCGAGTAAGGACCCTTACTAAAATCCATGGTCATTGAGAGGCCCTCGCTCACTTAAAACATTTCTACTGAGCGGCCTAGCTCTGAGGACCTGACCAACGGCAGGTTCGGCTGCTCTTTTTTCAGCTCCACTTCCTTCAGAGCTGGACCCTATTTAATTCTTTTCAAAGAAGACTGAGGGCCAAGCTTGACCTTCTTCTTAACAAGACTCGACGAGCTCAGGCGAGACCGCTTCTCACTAGTCTTCTCACTCAAGGTACTTTTCAGTACCTCCCTCAGCCGAGCTTTGAAGTCTGACTTGACTACTAGAAATATAGCTAGCGAGTGGTCAGTTACAGGCAAGAAGATACATCTAAAGCTTGATAAGCAGTGTATTAAGCTAAAACTTACCTCAGGGATCGATGCTGCTGAGCCCTGCGTTGAAAAGGCCATCCTCGGCCAACAAGACCCCGATCGATAGCGCTGGGCCATTGAATAGGATATTCAGGTCCTTGATCTCCTGCTTCGACAACCCTGGGGCTCTGTTCAAGTCTTCAGAAAATCTCTCATAGGACCTAGGGAAGTGGCACTCGCCGCTCTATTAGATGATGAAGAAATGAGACTTCCATCCTTTTATCAAAGATGGAGTCCTCAAGATCCTTCTGAAGGCCTTTCGAGGACCGATGTAGGGTCAAGAAGAATTTTGAAGGAAAATGATATTATGATAGGCTCGGAACAGGGGCATCATGGCTATTACTCTAACAAACTTGCATAAGGAGACAAATCCCACAATGTGTCTCCAACTGTTCGGCGCCACTGCCGAAGGACAAATGCCGTAAAACTTCATCACGCCTTTGATGACTGGATGGAGAGGAAAACAAATGCTAGCTTTGAAACATTCTTCATAGAAGAAGGCCCCAGACGCTAATGCCTCTGACGCCCTTTGCTCAGGACCTGACACTTGTAAAACAAAGTCAACGAGAATCCAGTATTCCCGACAGATTCTTTTCAAGTCCGCTGGAGTCATGGTTAAGGGAATATAAGATGGGTGCTTCATGTCCTTAGGGCGAATAAAGGATGAACTGGCCACGATGCTCTTCTGCCGGAAGATACTTAATCTTAAAGAAGAATAAGGCCAAAGATTTGAAAAGATGTAACTGAAGAAGATGTCGATCATCCCCTTTTAAACCGCATCAGCAAAAGGCAAAATATCATTGGCAAGAAACCCTAGGATTACGGACCTTCGGTTCAAGCACCGCAGTCCCTGGTTTCACCATGTGTTATTCCACCAACCGTCCTTGATCAAAAATCGAAGAGACTTCCCTCATCCAACAAGCGGAAATGATGGCACGATGGCTCAACATTTATGCCACCATCATAATGCCTCCATGGATTTGAATTCCGCCAATGAAATTCGGCTACCAGGACTCTACTCCCTAGGCCGAAACATGCACTTCAAACTAGGGAGTGGGGGAGGCAAGTGATGCGGGTTAAAATTATCTCTGTATCAATCGGCCAACGTGGCAGGCAGTAAGACCCACCTCTGGGCTCTAGCTCATCAACCGCAATGCTTAGAAGAAGTCCACTCTCCACCGCAGTAAAGGATAACTGCACTGTCGGCACCTCCTCCCTCCTGGGATGATCGACAAACAACTTGCATGCCTGAGGTAATCGGATAGAGTTTTGCTAGTCTTTATGTGTAGCACTTCATAAAGATCTAGGAAACTCCAATAGATTATCACAAATGGTAGACACTCAAAATTTCATCCTATTAAAAACTTTTCATCATCTGTTCAGATATACATATACATCATTACGATATAATTTTAACATTTTACATCATCCTACTCAGAATAAATTTTTCCTTGGACATCCTCAGGCAGTTTACCAGATCACATTCATAATTGATAACAATTTCACATGTACACATATTATACTCGTAATCTCCTCCAAAATACAAGGTTTACTTTCATTTCAAAAAAGTTTAAGATACATCACCAAATTTCTCTGTACACATACACACAGAAGTCACCCCACACTAACTTAATATCCACAAAGCTATCATTAATACACTTTTGTATCCATGTAAGCCTCACTAGCTAAGGGTCTAGTCCCGCTAACAGGCTCACTGATCTAAAAATAAAAATATCAACCATGGAGGGGTGAGACCTAAGTCCCAATGACTAGATAACCATCTAATCATGGAGAAATAGAGAACCATAATCATCATAGCAAATTATAATAAACGCAGGTAACAAGAGTAAACAGAAAATGTCCATTTGAATATGATATAAGATAACTTATAATTTAGCTTAGGCTTACAACAATATACCAATACTGAAATACTCTGAATAACTTTTTCACTGAAAAATAAGGCATTTATAAAGAAAATGCATGCATGATGCATTATAAAACATATACATTCCTTTCATACAGCCCAGACTTCTTTTATTCAATTCCCTGATCCCCACTGGGATCTACTTGCCCACTGGCATCTCATATAAGTTGATCCCCACTAGGATAGATTTGGCCCACTGGCCTTTTATAAAACACTTCGTATGCTTTTCAAATCTTGCCCACCGACATTTCTTTTGAAAACCCTTCCCCATTGGGAATACCTTTGGCCCACTAGCCTTTTTGAAATAAATGCACATTTTAAAACCATCATGATACTTGGTTGTGTGTGATGCCTTTGAGGTACCACCCTACAGTCGCCCTCCTACAGGTGTACACTCTTCGGGTGTGTGACTGGAAATAAGATCTCCACACAAATAGCACCCCTTACCCGTGCAATTCACCCGGCATAGTGAGTTATTTTTTAACCCTCGAACCTTGGGTTTTCTCTCCGCCCTCATAGGCTATACAGTAACCACATAGGTTATACAGTAACCAGCTCATTATTGAACTATAATTCATTCCCCATGGGCTGCTTGCAACCTGCCCCACTGGGCCTGGTCTAGCATGCACTCACCCCTGGCCCCAGGGATCATCATACGATCAAATTGTAAGGAGGTACCAACTCAATAGTAATGTGCAATGCTCATGCTACAATACAGTCTAAAGGGTGATCAGCCTCATAGCTGCCTGATGCTCAGTATAACACATACATTAAACATGTTATTTGTGAAGCCTTATCATGCAAATAAGCCATGTATGCATCAAAATTTCACATGTCAAGCCTATGTTTATTCTTTTATTTGAAATGCATGCTTTAACTTGTATGATAAAAATCCATGCCCAAAGACTCGTGCATCGGAATATTATATATTAGGTCCTCATTTTTCAGATTTAATATATATATATATTTCTTCTACTAAGCACATCATATCATAACTAGGTATTAATCATCATTATACTAACTCAAAATAAATTTTTTATTACTAGATGAGAAACCCACTCCTCTCAATAGATAGCACTCTTAATTGGTACTCAACCTTGGTGTTCCTGCTCCCTGAAACAACCCTCTTGACCTAAAAAACTAGCTTCTCCCCAAGCTTTCCTTCCTTTCCTTTCTCTTTTCTTCTTCTTCTTCTTCCTCTTCCTTTCTTCTCTTTTCTTTCTTTTTTCCTTTCTTTCCTTCCTTCTTTCTTTCAAACATGTTATTTATGAAGCCTTATCATGCAAATATGCCATATATGCATCAAAAATCCACATATCAAACCCATGTTTATTCTTTTTATTTTAAACTCATGCTTTAACTTATATGATAAAAATCCATGCCCAAAGACTCATGCATCGGAATATTATATATTAGGTTCTCATTTTTTAGATTTTATATATATATATATATATATATATATATATCTTCTACTAAGCATATCATACCACAACTAGGTATTAATCATTATTATACTAACTCAAAATAAATTTTCATTGCTAGATAAGAAACTCACTTACCTCAATAGATAGCACTCTTAACTGGTACTTAATCTTGGTGTTTCTGCTCCCTGAAACAACTCTCTTGACCTAAAAAACTAGCTTCTCCCCAAGCTTTTCTTCCTTTCCTTTCATTTTCTCTTTTCTTCTTCTTCTTTCTCTTCCTTTCTTCTTCTCTTTCTTTCTTCTTTCTTTCTTTCTTTCTTTCTTTTTGTCGACTCTTCTCTTCCCCCCCTCTCTTTATATTTTCCCTTAAACGGTGGCTTGGAGGCTAAGCCATGAGAAAAGGGGTTTTAAATGGCTTAGCAAAATTTCCATTTTATCTTCAATAGTTATTAATGCATGTTTTTTGGAAAACGGATGGCTCACTCCTAATCATGCTATTTTGCCCTTCAATTATCTTTCTCAATTTGCCCTTAGCAACAGTTGCAAATGACTTCGGAGTCTTTTCCCATTTTGATCCTAAAAATTTTTCAATTGACTTCTCAGGGTCACTCATCGCTCATACCTTAGCATGCTTAACTTTTGAAATCTACTAATATCTTGAACAATAGTACTCCTGTAATCGTACACGAGATGCCCATCGAACCGTCTCGAAATAATACACTATTCTATAGTCACCATTAAGTCACTATCCAACCACTTTTTCAATTATTGATGCATAAGAAATGTGCCATATCTAATAGTCCTTGATAAGTATATAAATATTAGCCATAGAAGTATTAATTTATAGACTAAATTATTGTTATTCTTTTAAATTTAATACTTTTGTGTAATATTTTTAGGAAAAGATCTTATCAACTTGAAGAACTATTTTAGGAGCCCAACAGTACAAACGACACTCAAATCGAACTTGAAACGAGCTCAAAATAAAAATTTTAATATTTAACCCAGAGTTGGCTCCGACAGGTTATGAGTCGACTCGAGCCCTGTGAGTCGACTCGAGCACGATGCAGAACTGTTGTTTCACTCTTTTTCTGATCGAGTTGACTCGCCTACTGTGGTAGTCGGCATGGGAGTGTGCCAAAGCGTACCAAAGTGTGCCAGAGTCGACTCCTTACCCTAAGAGTCGACTCCAAACAATGAAACTCGACACTTAAGGGCAAACTCACACTTAGACTAAATTTTCTTGTGATTTTAACTGATTGAAAACTCAAATCTCTAACACTTAAATCAAAATCATTAACAATACAAGAATTATATTCATTTATACCATAAATTTCTTCTTTTAACATTTATCAAGTAACCAACACACCCAACACGTCATTGGAACCATCCAACTTTCATTACAATGAAAATACAATTAATATTTCAAAAACTACAAGGTTTTTAAGATGTTACATGCACCAACTACAAACTCCGAACCTCGACAGGGCCAAGCCAAGACTCCGAACCTCGGTAGGGCCGAGCTAAGTCTCCAAACCTTGGCAAAGCCAAGCATTCTCTGAACCTTGGCAGGGTCGGGCATTCTTCGAACCTCAATAGGGCCGAGCTAACCCTCCGAACCTCGGCAGGGCCGAGCTTCGGCTTCTCTTGTCAAGCATCATCTTCGTCCGAATCGCTCCAAACATCTCGAAAACAAATAACTCCGATCGCAAGAATCTCAGAACGAGCACCCCTAAACAGAAATAGGGGCCGGATATGGCTTTCCCTCTATGATCAACGGATCTTAAATCCCCTCGATAAGGTATACATTAATCGGTCTTAACAGATGCCAACTTTCACAACTGTACTCGAGGAATCAAGTAACAACTTACCATCTTGGCAGCATATAAATATTAGGTCCCAGGATCCCTTAAGGTAAGTACACAAGCCCTCCTACCAATGCCATTATTCTAGAAACCTTTTCTGGAGCGTCCTTCTTTAAGCAACCTTCTTCACTTTATCTATGGCCAAAGATCTCTACTGACTTGGACATTGGAGGGTCTTCCGTAGGGACTACTCACCTCAATTCCTGCACGAGGCCTATTTTGCAGGTTCGCAAAGATGGAAGAATGCCATCCGGATCCTTACGTGCATTGACACCTCGATCCCAGGTTGGAGAATAAAAATCTACAGCAACAATATCCATCTTCATTAAGCATTTGCGTTTACTAAACATCTTAAACCATTCAAAATACTGCCATGCAATCTTGAATTTTATGGTGCAATACAAAATAAAAGTAATTGCCTAACTTCCAACTCCACCATTCTCAAAGAACTGAACTCACCTAACACTCTTTTGTGTTTTTTTTTAGTACAAATGGGGAGTCGCATAATTCAGGCGCAAGGATAGCCCAAAAGATCAGTGAAAAGGTACATATAAAGGGAGGATGGAATCATATCTTTTCGATCTAGGTCCAATCAGTGAAGTACTGAGCTACATAGGAGGTAACCCAGTCAGTCGCACAGTTTGCCTTTCGATAAACATGGCGGGCTATGGTAACCGCTGGGTCCTGCAAAAGCTTATCACAAAAGAGCGGATGGGCATCATTGCGATCCGCTCCATCCTGAATCCATCCAATGACCGTAGAAGAGTCCCCTCGATGAGGAGTCTGAGCCCGTAGCTATCGGATCGCTCTGATGATGCCAGCTCATGCTGCTCTGAGCTTAGCTCCCTCGATGAGGAGTCTCTGAGCCCGTAGCTATCGAGTCGCTCTGATGATGCCAGCTCATGCTGCTCTGAGCTTAGCTTTTGAAATATAAGAGTCCCAAAAAAAGGTCCCATCGGCCGCCACAACTCACCTAACACCCTAAAAGAACTAAACTCAACTAATTTTAACGTCTTCCTCTTAACCCAGGTACCATAGTTTCTTAAGCTGCTGAGATATCAATTACCATAAAAGGATGAAAGTCTAACATGAATTATGACCACAATGCAAACTGGGCTATGGTCGCCCAAAGCGACTAGCTAATGCACTCCATTTTGCAAGAGAAGGTGGCTGTCCTCCAAATGTCATAATGATGCAAACTGTATAACCATAGACAGTATCATAACAGATCAAAAGGAGTTGTTTGGAAAACTCATAACATAAATTCACTTACTAGTAATTAATTTACTTTCAAAAATTTTTGACCATATAAATCTAACCCATTAATAGATTAATTAAGTCAATAAATAAAGTTATAATTCTTTTATCATTGTTTCACATATATCTAAAAGCACTGAACAACAACTTTGGTATGCTCAAAAGATGCTTAACGGTGCAAATCCCACGAGGTTATTGGAAAAGGTTTTATTTTATAGGTTGAAAAATTAATGTAAATAGAGTTGTATTTAATACTTCTTCAACCTGTGAGCTTTAATTCATTGACATGCTTGAATTCGGTGGTCATGCCATGTGGTTTTGCTTAGCAAATATGAGCCAAGCCAGGCCAGATTAATTGTATGTGTTTGAAAGCCTGTCTTGCAACCTCTATGAGTCAATAACTAGCTGTTAAAAATGTCACTTTTGTATATAGAGTTATAAACCAAGTGAGCTCTCTCTCTCTCTTCTACTTTCTTTGCTCTCTTATCTTTTTCATTACTTTTGTCGTTTGTAGACCTTTACAATATTAATAATTTTTTGTGATGCGAACATAAAATGTTGCAAATTTGGGCTCCTCGTCCAATCATAAGTGGCTGATATGTATATATTTTTAATGAGGGATTGGAACGTCTACCATCCTTACAAGATGTGAGTGAATATGCTTTCAAATATGCAATAAGAATTATGAGGATAAGATATCAGCTTGACACCAAAGCCTATGAGGTGGATGTTCGGGTTCGATGGCAACGTGTTGATTTGTTCTACCACCTGCAAACGAGTGGATCCCATCCCATGGTCCAGTCTTCTGGCACGTGTAATCCATCTCTAGCTGAACACGACACCTAGGTGTGAGATGGGGTCAAACGTAATGCGTGCTGTCCGAAGAAACACCCGCAGGACTGCTAAAATATTCAACCGATGACGAGTTGCTCTCGAAGTGGACTCCCTCCGCGACGCGGTTCGCACGTCGATGGTTTCCTCCTTCCAATTTCTCGAATCCAACTGCAGCCGTCCGTCGTCTCGTCTCCCGATGCCCCAAGGCGATTAAATGAACAAGCGTTTAGAAGAAGTCTTCCCACGTGGCTCGTGAGGAAGCGCTTCGGTCCAGAGCAGAGGGTGTCAAGTTTATTTATTATTTTTTTTTTTAAAGGGAAATCCAATATTGACTTCCGTCCCATTTTATTGAATTATTATATAAAAATAAAAAAAGGACGACACGTTCTTGGCGTTGGATTAGACCAATTTGACTAAAGAGCGGTAATTTTTGAAGCAAAAAAAAAAAAGACAAGAATTTGCTTTTAAGTTTGAAATATTTTGCATCGCTGTAGCCAGAATAATGGTCGTCGGGTTTTAAAATTAACCAATTGGGCATGCCAAACATCAATTAGAAAATAGAAAAATTAACGAGAACTGCATTTCCTTAATCCTTGTTTGGTTTTAGTTTCTTTTCTTATTTTTCTACATTTATTTTTTTATTAGTAAAGTTTACATACTTTTTTTTTTTCTTTTTTCACTAAAAAATAAATATTATAAAAATATTATTTATTTTTCAGTCTTTTTTTGTCTTAATTTTTTTTGAAAAAAATCTTTTTTGAAAAAAGATCATGGAAGACACTCTAGAAGCCTAATCTAAAAGTTTTTTTTTTTCATATTTATTAATAATAAAGAACCAATCGGCACTTTTCAGAGAGCTCATGAGGCTTGAGCTGGAGTAAATAACTTTTTGGCTCCAAATGACTAGTAGAAAAAGACCCCAACTGCTTCTTTCCACCACAGAGTCAAGTATGAGTCCAAGAAAATTCGTGCAATCTCAAAAAAAAGTTTAAAGTGCGAGATCCAATCCTTCTTATTAGATTACTTTAAATTGAGGTACAATTTAATTAAATAAAACTAAAAAATTATATAATTATAATTTTTTATTAAATTTATATCTGTTGGCCCATATGGCAACCCAAAAGGAGGGGTGAATTGGGTTCTTAAAAATTTAACCTTTGAAAATGATTGGCTTTGAGATAAATAAAATTAAGTGCAAAGCGAATATTAATCACAAACAAAGAGATAGAGAGAGAGACAATCAAAGCACGGCAAACACAAAGATTTTATAGTGGTTCGGTGTATCCAACACCTACGTCCACTCCCAAGATCCACTTGGGTCCACACTATAATCCTCTTGATTACAGTCGAGTTGTTTTACAAGCTCACAACTCAGAACTTGTTGTTTTCCCGGGATCACAACGAACCCAGCTGGTTTTCTGGGCTCACCAGCACAAAACCCAAACACAAGCTAATCTAGCTTGCCCCGAGGTATACTACCTCCACTAATTCAATCCCCCTGATTGAATTAGCAAAAACAAGTAAGAAGAGTGTTTTTTAAATAACAAACAGCTCCTTAAATGAGCAAATATTCAATGTAAATGAACAAGGTTAGAAAAGCCTGTTTGAAGCAGATTGGATTTGAGCTTTTCTTCTTTTCTTCTTTTCCTCTTCTCTTTGGAGATGTTGAATCAGGCCTCAGCTCGGATTCTTTGCAAATGTTGCAGATGAGAAGTTGGAAAATCACAGAACAGGCTTTTGGCTTCTTTTTCTTCTTTTTGGGAAATCCTCCGATTTTTGATTTTGAATGCCTTGGATTTCTCTTTGAGCTTTCTGGAGTAGATGGATTTGAACTTGGACTCTTTTCTCTTTGATTTCAAGCTCAAGACTTCTCGGATTTTTGATTTGTTTTCACTCTATTTTTTTCCCTTTTTTTTTCAACGAGCGTTCTCCCCCTTTTATAGATTTCTCTTAATCCATTTTTGGTGAGAAACTAGCCGTTGGAATGTACCTGAAAAGTTTTCCATACAAAATATATCCGTTAGAAGTTAGGTGAAATGAAAATATTACCGTTTGAGCTGATCTGGCATTTTAAAAATCCGTTCCTGACAGGTTGGAGTCGGCTCCAACTTTTCAGGTGTCGGCTCCAAGTCGTTATCCAAAAATAGAAAGTAAAGAGTTCGTTGAGGAGTCGGCTCCGAAAAAGTTGAGTGTCGACTCGCCACATTCGGGAGTCGGCTCCGAAAGACTGTAAGTGTCGGCTCCAGAGTAGTCAAAAAAACATGTGTTCTGTTCCCGCATCGGAGTCGGCTCCAGACACTGTAAGTGTCGACTCCGAAACTTTGGGTGTCGGCTCCGAAACTCTGGGTGTCGGCTCCGGACCGTGCCAAAAATCAGAAAGACATTTGATTGGCCATGGGGTCGGCTCCAGATCTCCTAGGTGTCGACTCCAGGCTCTGAATTTTGAAACTTTCTTTTGGCAATTGATTCAAAACACGTTTCTTTATGTCTTTTGATTGATCAAAGATTTTTAAGCCCTGAAACACTTGTTAAATTTATTAGTAATAAATGAATATACTCAAATCTTTTATTAATCATCAAAATCAATAATTGGGTCAACAATCTCCCCTTTTTGATGATTATAAAAACATTGAGTATATGCATGAGTAAACAATAGAGTTCTCAAATCAAAATTTTCAAATATGTGATCCTCACAGGTAAGCTCCCCCTGAATAAGGTAGCTCCCCCTATGAAGTTCAATTTAACAATTGTTCTTCCTTTTAGCTGAAAATATAGTGTTTGATACCAAAAAGGTAAATATCAATTTTAACTATGCTTATTTAAACCAATGTTTCTCTTTTGTTTAAAATGCATATATGATTAGGATTTTACATTCAATGCATATACGACATAACTACTCTCCCCCTTTTTTGTAATCAACAAAAAGATCAAGAAGAGTTAAGTAAAATGATAAAATTGATAGATCAAACAATTTTTCAATGATCAAAAGATATTCATTAAGTATCTGATAAGAGTCAAGCATTACAAAATGAAATTGAACTTTGTCAAACATCAAACTATACATCATTACATTAAGATTTCAAGATAAAACATCAAACAACAGCCTATACTTCATTGAATCAAAAACCTATACTTCATTACATGATAATCACAGATTAGTTCTAATAATCCTTTGTAAATGTTCTAAAATTCTTCCCATCCCTTCACTCTGAGTCCCTACAAATTCTTTTAATCTTCTATCAACAAATGCACATGCAGTCATAATCTTATCTGAAGCTCAGCATTGCATTTGGAGTAGGTTTCTGAGTCTCCACAAATATCCTTAAGTTCTTCAAATATGTTCTTGAGATCAGTCTTTAAGGATTCAGCAGAGGAACCAAGAGTGGATTCAATCTTACTAATGCGATCATCCAAAGAGTAAAGGGTCTCTTTCAAATTCATAAACTGACTATCAAACTCTGTCTTCATTTCTTCCTTTTGAGCAGCAAATAAACTTTGAGTTGCTCTATCTGAACATCAAAAAATCCGACAGAAGACATAGGTAGCTGAACAGAACTGAGCAGGAGCAGGAGCAGGATCTGCTGGGCTCTGGAGAAGGATGCCTCGCAGAAGGACCAGCCTCAGATGGTGCAGAAGATCTAAGCTCAGGGGCTCTCTCATCCAGACTTCCTTTCCTTTCCCATTGTCCATTAATCTTAACAAAGCCCATCCGGTGCACAGTAGCCAAACTATAATAATCAGTATGCCTAAGGTTCTTTGAAGGCTCACTTATCAGAAATCATAATTCCTTGGCTCCTGAAACCATAGTTAGAATCATACCATAGGGCAGTGAAGATCTCCTTTTTCCTCCAGCCTCAGCCATGTAGAAAATCATCATTGCAGCAAGGTTAATAGGCTGACTTGTCAAAACACTGTCCATCACCACAATGTCTCGCTCCGAGACATACTCAAATCGGCCAGTCTTAGGGAATAAAATCCTACTGCAGATATTATGAAGTAGCCTAAGCTCCAAGGGTAATTGATTTGCCCTAACCTCTTCAAATTCAGAAACCTCTCTACCCAACATCCTTGATAGTGCATCAGACCTCTCACTATGAATATCAGCTGCTAATTCACCTCTAAGATAATAAAATCTCTCTTCACTCAAGGGTTTTGTAAATATATCAGCTAATTGTTCTTCAGTATTAACATAATCAAGACAAATTTCATTATTAGCTACATGTTCTCTTATAAAGTGATATCTAATTTCAATGTGTTTTGTTCTTGAATGTTGAATTGGATTTTTAGTTAAATTTATTGCACTTGTGTTATCACATCTAATTGGAGTTTTATCAAGTGTTATGCCATAATCTTCAAGTTGTCTCTTAATCCAAAGGATTTGAGCACAGCAACTTCCAGCTGCAACATATTCTGCTTCAGCAGTTGATAATGCAACCGAATTTTGCTTTTTGCTAAACCAAGAGATTAAGTTACTTCCTAAGAATTGACATGCACCACTTGTGCTTTTTCTATCTAGTTTACATCCAGCATAGTCAGAATCAGAATATGCAATCAAGTTTAATGTTGAGTCTCTAGAATACCATAAACCTACATTTTTAGTTCCACTTAAATATCTTAAGATTCTTTTTACAGCAATTAAGTGAGATTCTTTAGGTTCAGATTGAAATCTAGCACATAAACAAACAGCAAACATATATCTGGTCTACTAGCTGTTAAGTAAAGAAGAGATCCGATCATACCTCTATAATATTTTTGATCTACTTTCTTACCATCTTCATCTTTGTCCAATTTGCATGAAGGACTCATAGGTGTTCCAAGGGTTTGATTGACTCCATTCCAAACTTCTTGAGAAGTTCTTTTGTGTATTTTGCTTGATTGATGAAAATTCCCTCTTTGCTTTGCTTGATTTGAAGTCCTAGGAAGAAGTTGAGTTCTCCCATCATGCTCATTTCAAACTCACCCTGCATTAACTTAGCAAATTCTTGACATAAAAGATTGTTAGTAGCACCGAATACAATATCATCAACATATATTTGTACTACTAATAAATCCTTGTCTTTTCTTTTCAAAAATAGTGTTTTATCAACATTTCCTCTTGTAAAATCATTTTCAATCAGAAATTTACTTAATCTTTCATACCAAGCTCTAGGTGCTTGTTTTAAACCATATAGTGCTTTGTGCAATTTAAAAACATGATTTGGAAATTCATGATCTTCAAAACCAGGTGGTTGTTCAACAAAAACTTCCTCATTTATAAATCCATTTAAAAATGCACTTTTAACATCCATTTGAAATAAATTGATATGCATATGACATGCAAATGCAAGTAATAATCTAATTGCTTCTAATCTAGCTACAGGTGCAAAAGTTTCATCAAAATCAATTCCTTCTTCTTGATTATATCCTTTTGCAACTAATCTAGCTTTGTTTCTAATTACTATGCCATTTTCATCTAATTTATTTCTAAATACCCATTTTGATCCTATAACAGAATGATCTTTAGGTCTATCTACAAGGGTCCAGACATTATTCCTAGTAAATTGATTTAATTCTTCTTGCATAGCTAACATCCAATTATTATCTTTTTCAGCTTCTTCAATAGTTTTAGGTTCAATTTGAGATACAAATGCAAGATGATTATTGATGTTTCTCATTGATGATCTAGTTCTTACTCCTTGAGATGGATCACCTATAATTAATTCTTTTGGATGACCATAGGCATATCTCCAATCTCTAGGAAGATCTACATCATTATGATTTGCATCAACAACATCAACACTAGGAGAATCATTATCTTTAGCTTCTTGTTCATGATCTGAAGATACATCTATATTTAATTTTTCAATGTCTCTTTCTAAATGTTTGTATCTTCCTCATCATCAATCTTTCCAGAACTCGATGCTAAAGATTCATCAAAAATACATGAATAGATTCTTCTACAATTAAGTTTCTCTTGTTAAACACTCTATAGGCTTTACTAGATGTTGAATATCCTAAGAATATGCCTTCATCAGATTTTGCATCAAATTTTCCTAGATTATCTTTACCATTATTATGAATGAAACATTTACAACCAAATGCATGAAAATAACTTATGTTTGGTTTTCTATTGTTCCATAGTTCATAAGGAGTTTTCTTAATGATTGGCCTAATTAAAGCTCTATTAAGAATGTAACATGCCGTGTTTATAGCTTCCGCCCAAAAGTATTTTGGTAAGTTGCTTTCACATAGCATGGTACGGGCCATGTCTTCTAAAGTTCTATTTTTTCTTTTCACTACTCCATTTTGTTGTGGTGTTCTAGGTGCTGAAAAATTATGATGAATGCCATTTTCAATGCAAAAGTTTTCAAATAAATGATTTTCAAATTCAGTGCCATGATCACTTCTAAGAGACACTATGGTGTTGTTTTTCTCATTTGTGACCTTCTTGAAGAATTTCAAAAATAATGGAAAGGTCTCATCTTTATGAGCTAAAAATAATACCCAAGTGTATCTAGAATAATCATCTACAATCACAAGACCATATTTCTTTCCTCCTAGACTTGTGGTTCTAGTAGGTCCAAAAAGATCCATGTGAAGTAGTTCAAGTGGCCTAGAAGTGGAAACAATATTTTTAGTTTTGAAAGAGTTTCTAGTTTGTTTTCCAAATTGACATGCATCACAAATTTTGTTATTTTCAAAATCTAGTTGTGGAAGTCCTTTTACTAAATCCATTCTAATTAATTTTGAAATTAGGTGTGTGCTTGCATGACCTAATCTACGATGCCATAACCAACCAATCTCATTCATATTAGCATTATTAGCAACTAAGCAATGATTACTAGTAGACAAATTGTCTAAATCAATCAAGTATACATTGCCATTTCTATTTCCAATAAAATAATGCTATTATCAATGGGATTAGAAACAGTGCAGATAGAAGCTTCAAATGATACTTTAAACCTTTATCACATAATTGGCTAATACTAATTAGATTATGTTTAAACCATTAACATATAAGACATTTTCAATAATGTGGAGGGAGTTATTTGAATTTTACCAAACCCCATGATTTGGCCTTTGCCATTGTCACCAAACGTAACAACTCCTCCTCTTTTGCTTTCAAGGGTGATGAATTGATCCTTGTCACCCGTCATGTGTCTTGAGCAGCCACTATCGAGATACCACTTTTGCTTTGATCTTTTGGCCGCAAGACACTCCTGCAAAAATGATCAAGTCTTATATTTAGGTACCCAAGCCTTCTTGGGTCCTTCATGGTTAGTAGCATAAAATTGTTCCTTTGGAACCCATATTTTCTTTCCTTTACTTAATTTTTGTTATTTTTCTTGCATTACATTCATAGGATTTATGGCCTTTCTTGTTACAATAATGACATGTAACTTCATCTTTTTGTTCTTTTCTAAAAAGTTTTTGACAAATTTTTGTTTTATGTTAGGTCTATATCCTAATCCAGCCTTATCAAATATAGCTCTTTGATTACTCAATAATAAATTAAGTTTTTCAGAACTATAAGTAAATTTATCAACAATATTTTTATATTTATCAACTTCCTTCTTTAATTTATCATTTTCATTGGAAATTGATTCTTTTTCTTGTCAAATTTCATTTTCAGATTTCAGCATTTTTCAACTTCATTAGTAATTTATCTTTCTTTAAAGATTTAAATTTCATTTTTCAAAGATTTGTATTTCTTTTTCAAAACTTTAAAATCAACTAATTCATTAAAGCTTCAAATAATTCATCAAATGCAAAATCATCACAAGGGTTTTCAGAACTTACCTCGTCGTCGTTTGCCATAAAGCAAATGTTGGCAACTTCCTTTTGTTCTTCCTCTGAAGAGGATTCATCGCTATCACTCCAGGTTGCAACATAGGCTTTCTTCTTCTTCTTGTAGGCTTTCTTTAATTGAGGACAATCATATCTAAAGTGCCCCGGTTTCTTACACTCATAGCAAATCAAGGGGTCTTTCTCTTTGTCTTTGTCCTTCTCTTTCTCTTTTCTCCTTCCATTTTAATTCCAGATTTCTTCTTGTGGAAGGGTCTCTTCTTTCATGAATTTTTAAATTTTCTAGCAAAGAGCAGTCTCATCATCATCATCATCATCACTGCAGCTCTCCTCACTTTCTGCAGCCTTAAGAGCTATAGTCTTCTTCTTCTTAACTTCCTCCTCTTGATGCTGCTTCATGGTTAGCTCATGGGTCATCAAGGATCCAAGTAGCTCCTCCAAGGGTAAAGTGTTGAGGTCCTTGGCTTCTTGGATTGCTGTCACCTTTGCTTCCCAAGTCTTGGAAGTGACCTAAGAATTTTGCGAACAAGTTCAGAGTTAGTATAGGTCTTACCAAGACTTTTCAAACCATTTACAATATCAGTGAATCTAGTGTACATGCATGCTATAGTTTCAGTTTGTTCCATGCTAAAATTCATATTTATGAACAAGAATATTATTTTAGATTCTTTAACTTGATTTGTACCCTCATGGGTAACCTCTAATCTATCCCAATTTCTTTTGCGAAATTACATGTAGAAATTCGATTAAATTCATTTGCATCTAATGAACAATATAAAACATTCATGGCCTTAGCATTGAGCTGAGCCATTTTCCTATCATTATCATTCCAATCCCTTTCGGCTTAGGAACAATATGCCATCAACTAGTGTGGGTGTGTGTAGGTCCATTAATTATAACACTCCATAATTCATAATCAAGTGCTTGAATGAATATCCTCATTCTTGCTTTCCAATATAATTAGTTCCATTAAACAAAGGAGGTCTATTTGTAGAATGACCTTCAAATAAGATGAACCAGCTTGAGCTGCCATTTGGATCTTTAGCTCTTGATCGTGTGATCAAATTCAAATGAGCACTTGCTCTGATACCAATTGTTGGCCCAGATGGCAACCCAAGAGGGGGGGTGAATTGGGTTCTTAAAAAATTTAACCTTTAAAAAATTGGCTTTGAGATAAATAAAATTAAGTGCAAAGCGAATATTAATCACAAACAAAGAGATAGAGAGAGAGACAATCAAAGCACGGCAAACACAAAGATTTTATAGTGGTTCGGTGTATCCAACACCTACGTCCACTCCCAAGATCCACTTGGGTCCACACTATAATCCTCTTGATTACAGTCGAGTTGTTTTACAAGCTCACAACTCAAACTTGTTGTTTTCCCGGGATCACAACGAACCCAGCTGGTTTTCGGGCTCACCAGCACAAAACCCAAACTCAAGCTAATCTAGCTTGACCCGAGGTATACTACCTCCACTAGTTCAATCCCCTGATTGAACTAGCAAAAACAAGAAGAAAAGTGTTTACAATAACAAACAGCTCCTTAAATGAGCAAATATTCAAATAAATGAACAAGGTTAGAAAAGCCTGTTTGAAGAGATTGGATTTGAGCTTTTCTTCTTTTCCTCTTCTCTTTGGAGATGTTGAATCAGCCTCAGCTTTGATTCTTTGCAAATGTTGCAGATGAGAAGTTGAAAAATCACAGAACAGGGCTTTTGGCTTCTTCTTCTTTTTGGGAAATCCTCGATTTTTGATTTTGAATGCCTTGGATTTCTCTTTGAGCTTTTGGAGTGGAAGGATTTGAACTTGGACTCTTTTCTCTTGATTTCAGGCTCAAGACTTCTCGGATTTTTGATTTGTTTTCACTCTATTTTTTTCCTTTTTTTTCAAACGAGCGTTCTCCCTTTTTATAGATTTCTCTTAATCCATTTTTGGTGAGAAACTAGCCGTTGGAATGTACCTGGAAAGTTTTCCAACAAAATATATCCGTTAGAAGTTAGGTAAAAAGAAAATATTACCGTTAGAGCTGATCTGGCATTTTAAAAATCCATTCCTGACAGGTTGGAGTCGGCTCCAACTTTTCAGGTGTCGGCTCCAAGTCGTTATCCAAAAATAGAAAGTTCTGAGTTCGTTGAGGAGTCGGCTCCGAAAAAGTTAGTGTCGGCTCGCCAGGGAGTCGGCTCCAAAGACTGTAAGTGTCGGCTCCAGAGTAGTCAAAAAATATGCGTTCTGTCCCCGCATCGGAGTCGGCTCCAGACACTGTAAGTGTCGACTCTGAAACTTTGGGTGTCGGCTCTAAAACTCTGGGTGTCGGCTCCGGACCGTATCAAAAATCAGAAAGAATTTGATTGGCCATGGGGTCGGCTCCAGATTCCTAGGTGTCGACTCCAGGCTCTGAAACTTTGAAACTTTCTTTTGCAATTGATTCAAAACACGTTTCTTAATGTCCTTTTGATTGATCAAATATTTTTAAGCCCTGAAACACTTGTTAAATTTATTAGTAATCAAATGAATATACTCAAATCTTTTATTAATCATCAAAATCAATAATTGGGTCAACAATATCTATGATGTTTAGTATTCAATTAACTTTTTAATGTATTTTGAATCACTTAAATCGAAGATCGATTAAGATTATAAGCAACTTTATGAATATATATCATTAAACGAAAATTTTTGATAAATTAAAAAAATTTATTGTTGATAATTAAGAATGATTTTTTAATATTTTAATTTTAATTTTTATATTTTAAAATTATGTTGAATAAATTAAAAGTTAGTTTTGAATTAAGAATATATTTTTAAATATTTAATAAATATTTATGTTTTTAGTTTTTTTTAAAGCAATCAATAGACTAAAAAGTTTATTGATGTTAAGATATTATAATCTTATGAAGAATGAGAACTTTTTTTTCTCTAAAAATTCTCTTTATAAATCGCACTTAGTTAAGGTTTTTTGATAACAAATTAATAATTTAGAAGGGTAAAAAATATGAAGATTGAAGTATTAAGAATGTTGATAGAGCCATAAAGCTTGATGATTAGTTTTTAATAATTTTATTTATTTTTTTTTCAATTTTATTTGCAGCATGTAAGTAATATAATTGTAAATTATAATATTTTATAAATTATTCAGGATTACTAAAAGGATTTTAAACTTTGATAAGTAACTTGACCATGAATTAAGATTTTATAATATTGCAAGATCGTTAAAATTTTATTTATAATTGATGAATGATTATTTTAGTTAAAATAATTGCTAATCTTTCATATTATCAGTTATTTTAAAATAATAAAATTGTATGTTTATTTTTTAAATATTATTAAAGGTTTAAATTATGTATAGCATGTTTATTATAAATCTAAATCAAGTAAGTAGGCTAATTATAATTTAAAATATTTATATAAATTGTTTGATTACAAACATCTATTTAAGAATGTAAAATTATTGGTAAATATTACAGTTTTTTTTCTCATGTATAATTAATGTTTAATGCCTACTATTGTATAGTTATTTTTTACATATCTATTTATTGCAAATCCTAGATTAAGTGAGGAGGGTTATGAATATTAAGAACTATTGTTATTACGAGAATTTTATAAAAAAAATAAAATGTTAAACTTTAAAAAGAATATATCATATTTAAAAAATTAAAATTTATATGATTATACAATAAGTAAAAAATAATGAATATAAAATTATTAATAATAAATATAACTCAAAATATATAACCGTTGATTCACCATATAATAATAGATGAAGATGCTAGGACCCTTCCTGGACCTTCCATAGAGGATATACGTGAGAAGAAACTCCCATCCAATGGACGTGCATTGGCTCTGTCACGGAAATTAATGTGATAGTAAACGTCATCATAATTTGTGATCTATTTAAAAAGTAATAATAAAAAATTATAGTAACATAAAAGCTATTATATTAAAAATTTTGAAATATCTTAAGATTATAAGTATTAATATATCAATAATATGTAAAATTATAAAATTAAAGTTTTTTAATATATATGATGAATTATTACGCTTTATGTCAAAGATTGCTTACTTTTAGCGGTGCCTGGGTGTGTTGTTTTCTACTCACCGAATAACGAACGTTCCTTGCAGAAGCAAAACTAGATGATAGCGTAGCCCAACTTGGAAATCAAAGAGCTTGACGCTTTCACGCAAAAAAGAGAGAGTCTCAACTCAATCAACTCCCTTTCTTTTCAGCTACATAGGATTAGAATCGCTACTTTCTCGATATTTATTATCAATAATTATATTTTTTTAAAAAATTATTTTTATTTATATTAATTTAAATTTATTTTCATCTTTATTTTCATCATAAATTGTAAAAAAAAATTACTTTTCTAACATCTAAATATTATAACTCTAAAATAACTCTAAATCTTGACGGCCATAAAACCCTTAAAATATATATATATTTTTCCTTAAGATCTATTTGAACTTATTTTTAAATTCTGACACTCCTTGAAGAATTTATATCAAGCAACAAACTCGCTGTTATTATTGATAGAGATATAGACTAAAAGATATGCTTTATGTTATGTCTTTACAATTTTTAATGAGAATTCATTTTGAGCAATGTGTGCCATTTACTATATATATGTGCATGTGTCTAGTATTTACAAAGAGTATTTGATCTAGTGTGTAGAGTACGGCTTACACACAGAAGACTAGATCATCGGTTCTTTTGGAATACAAGTTTATTATTCACAGTTTTAGATGAAATTGGACACACCATCAGTAGAACTGTAGCACAAATTTTTAGTAGGTCTGTCTTGACTACGGGGAATGGTTTATTCTAACTATTTGTGCTAGTACACTTTGTGTATATTGAACAGATCCAGTTGAGTTGATTATTTTATACTGACTTTATAAAATAATTTAGAACTCATGAATATTATGATTACTTATGCTCTTAATCTGAATTCTATTTCTAGACACGTGTATGTAGTGATTATTGCTTTGATTACACATAGAGTGAGATTCTATATGAGTCAATAAACTCAGTGGGTTGGACAATAACATTATATATATGGTGAATATTAATAGTTGAAGAAATCCATGTCCTGTTAATTTGGATTGATGATATCCCCTTTAGAAAGCTTATAAGTTTTGATTGTATCAAATCTTGCAAGTGGATTTTGAATCCGATACATCAAATAAGTTAAGTGGATAAGTCTCAAGGATAATACAACCAATTAAATTATATTGTCAGTATTTAAATTTAATTGGTGGATATCTGTAATCTTAATGTGGGGAGATAATAAGTATTTAATATTAAGGCTCGAAAATATAAATTCGAATGTGATTAGAAGTACAATTATAATTCTTTAGTGGAATGAATTATAATTTACGTAATTGAATCCTAACCCGGGATAGGATTAGGAGATTTAATTACGTGGGAAGTCCTTTTCATATTTGCCTATTTGGTCCTGTTGTAGCCCTATAAATATCCTCTCAATTGGTTGCTAGGGTTAACGTTTTTGAGAAAAAAGAAAAACAAGAAACCCTAGGTCGGCCGAGAGAGATCCCACCATCTTGTGAGAGAATAAGGTATTTTCGGGAATACGGCGGAAGGCTAAAAGGTTGAGGTCGAGCAATCAAATCGAAGTGTTCCAACGTTCAAGTCTGAAGGTATAATCTTATACTCATAGATTAGAACGGTAAAAGATTTTTGTATTACTCATATACGCTATAGCCGTGATCTTAGGGATATTCTGCGCTCCCCAACAATTATTTGTGATGTTTAGTGCGATGAGTGGGTATGTGTGGTTCACTGGATTTTGTTTTTTTTTTCTTTTCACAGATTGGCTACTCCTATATAAACTCCATCCACACTGACTGAAGGCAATATTGGTGACATTCTTGAGATTATCAAGTATTTGTTTAACTACTAACAAATTTAATGTTAATTAAATTTTATATTTCAAGGTTTATCAATGCATAATTCATGTTTATTTTTTGAAATATTCATAAAAAATATTATATTTCATTCCATACTATATTAAGCGAATGGCCTACATCTCTTATCTATTTCTCATTTTTTATTTTATTTGAATTTTAAATATAATTTCATCTTTTTAAATAACACTTTATAATTTGTTATCCAAGCTCGCAAATTTGCCCAGACCTTCTATGGCAAAGAATCTGTCCAAGTTTTAAGATCTACGACCCCATAATATTTTTTATTTTATAAAAAATATAGCTGATATACGATGTTGCTTTCATCTACAATAATGAAAAATATTTTATTTTTTAATTTTTATTTGATAATCTTTGTGTTTGATTGCTTGAGAACAGTCTTTTTTATTTTCCGTGAAAATAGAAAAACTTGCAAAAATATGTTTAGTAATTAAAATGGAAACATTTTTTTGGCAATATAACTCTAAAATGACAGAAATTAAAAATAAATTAAAGGTATTTTTGTTATTTCTTATCAAAATAATGAAAGAGAATAAATGTTATCTTTTTTTTTTTTTTTATCACAGCATCATCGTAAAAAAATAAAAAATAATTTTATTATGAATTTTTAAATATATTTTTAAAAAATCAGAAAGTAAAAAAAATATTTTAAAAAAATAAAAATAAAACGTCCTTGAAAGCGTAACGCAATTTTCTCTTGCTGAATTCTTGCACTGCTCACCTCGTGGACCCTCGGGCGTCGGGAAAACCTAACGCAATTTTCTCCCAAAAAAGATAATTGGGAATGATTGGTTGCCGGTAAAATACCAAGCAGCGCTAACCCGTCGTTGTCGCCCTCAGTGAACTCCAAGCCATTCCGATTACTGCTTTCTCTCTCTCTCTCTCTCCTCTTCCTTTCCCTGTTTCCATCGCCCCGAGGTATTTGCCGAAGAACTCGTTCCTTTTCTTTGCATTTTGTCCCAAAATTTTTCTATCCTCCGTTCAATCTTGGTTTTTTCGGATTTCACCGTTGTCTTCTTCTTCTAATTGGATCTTATTTCAGCATCATTCTTTTTCCTTTTTCCACGTTGATGTAGGTTTTGGATTTGCCGGCTGCAACGATGGGTGGCAGTAGCCAGTTGATCTCTGTTTATCCCGAAGAGCTCACTTTCGAATGTAAGCTGATATTTTCCCCCCATTACCCGTTGCTATTCCTTAATTTCTTGTAAAAATTCGATTTTGCGTCTGAAATCACAACAAAAAAAAAATGTTTTTTTTGGGATGAGCAGTTGAGCTGGAGAAACCCTCGTATTGCAATCTTAAGGTTGTTAACAATACCGAACATCACGTCGCTTTTAAGGTACGGATTCCTAATTTGATTTCTCAAATTTTTCCTTTGAATCATATCTTTCTTCAGTCTATTTGTCTTGCTTTTATAAATCATGATCGAGGAGCCGTGATCTATAGTGTATATGTTTGTTTTAGGGATCTTTTTTTTTCTAATTAGGTCACGCCAACAATTGATTTTTTTCCCTGCATGGGTCAAATTCATGCTAAAACTTGGATCTTTCCCTCATGGGTAGGTCAAAACCACGTCACCAAAGAAATATTTTGTCCGGCCAAACACGAGTGTGGTGCAGCCTTGGGACTCATGTACCGTAACAGGTAATTGCTTTGGCTGAATCTTGATGCATATATTTCTTGTAATCTAATATCTGGTCATTTTGTACCACTCTTTTTTTTTTGAATTTTATTTTTAGCATAATATTGTTGTTTTGAACTTGTAGTCACCCTCCAACCTCAAAAGGAGTACCCACCTGACATGCAATGCAAGGATAAATTTCTCCTCCAGAGCACTAAGGTGCCCCCAAACACCGATACGGATGATCTCCCTCCTGATACGGTGAGCCCCTGGTTGTATTGTCTACTGATTGTCGGTTGTGAGGTTTCCTGTTTTGATCTCAGTTTCATTGCATTAAAAGATGTTTTGTTTGTTGCATGCAGTTTAATAAAGATGGTGATAAGGTGATAGAGGAATTGAAGCTTAGGGTTGTTTACATGGCTCCATCGCAATCTGGCCATGGAAACTCAGAAGAGGATTTGGGCCTTTCTCCAAGAAGCTTGAAACGGGGTTCTGATAATCTCTCGGTGAGATGTTCTACTTAGCTTCTTACAGATTGTAAACCAATCTATTCACCTTTTCTCGTCTTGTTTGATTCTTCTTTTTCATTGTTTTTTTACTAATGATAATTTTATATTGGGAATAACATGCGATTTATTTTTTCTTAAATTGTAGATGCTTAAGAATTCGAGTATTGAAGAGGTGAGTAATGCTTTATATTTTCTAGAAGTCTATTCTTCTCAAAAAAATTTATCTAGAACTCTATTCTTCTCAAAAAAAAAAAAAATCTAGAACTCTATTAAACAGGTTCACCTTCTTTTCTCTTACCTCCCTTAGTCATAAATATGTTCTTCCATTTATGTTGCAAGAGATTCTATTTTATGCGAGACATGATTTTGCTTAACAATCAAGAAATCCTATTTATAAGATGCAACACGAATTATGTTAAAGCAAGATATCATTCAGCTTGCAATATCCAGCTCAGCTATATTGTAATCTTGTTATGAGTTCTATGTTGGTTAAATACAAAGCCATTATATTGTGGAACTAGTTGAATGGTGATCTTTAGTGATGTTATGTTCATGATTTTAGATCTTGATGGAACGTCTCTTGAGATGTCAAGACAAATTGCTGCCTTCGGTGTCAGGATGGGACTATTATGCCATTGTCCCAGTGTTGCAATCGGTTCATCTTAGGCCATCCCTATCTCTAGTGTTAGGATGGGGCGGGACAGTGGTGTATCCCATTCTACAGAAAAATTGGGATTGCCTCATCCCACAAGATTTGAAATCTTAGCTTTATTGCTTATGTATGGTCTAGATTATTAATTTTTATTCCTCATAAAGTTGCAAATAGGGTTCTCATGATATTCTGGCTGGATTCTTTACAATTTCTTCAATCACTTTTTTTATTGCTCCATAGCTCCTCATTTGATCAATAGCCAGAAGTACAAATTCCTTTTTCTGTCACTTCAACTAGTATCTCAATTGCTACAAAGTAATATTGTATGGAAATTTATATCTATTTTTTAGTTTATTTCATGGTGATATAAAACTGCATTGCATATATCGAGGGAAGATTCAAAATTTGAAGTGTAAAAAGTGGAAAACCATTTGAAGGTATCGGTATTTGTATGAATCTAAGTCTTGTGCTTTGATATTCCATAATCAAGATTCGAACTTTGCCATGAGTCATGACTTTGCAAATACTGTGGTTATGTTAGTTTCTATTGTGCCTTATTTTACTCTTAGAAGATTTCTAAGGACTGTAAGCTATGTAGCCATCTCAACCATAACAAAGCTCCTTGTTAAAATCATAATGGGGTTGACTGGAGAAATTGAAAAGGAAGGTAGTTTTGGAGAACCTTGATATTTTTCAGATCCCTCGATGAAAAATGAAACTTCAATATGTTGGTTGGCAGAACTGTCACTTTATTGCTCTATTTCTGATGCAATTAAAGTAAATTACAGAATGTATCAAACTATTTTCCACGAATTCATAGCACATATTTTTCATGCAGTGGTTGGTTTACATGCTGTCTTGCATGGGAGAGGAGAAAAAGAGAAGAGAAGGGGGGGGGGGGGGGGGGTGTGGGAGGTCTATGCGTTGTTAAGTTAGAACACATGCTGTTGTCCTGACAAGAAGAAAGATGCATATTTTAACTAACAAGGTCATAAATTTTGAGGACGAGAACATGGGGAACTTGAATGAACTGTTGTGAAAGGATCAGTCTTGATCAGTCAAAAGTATAAATCTGAAATGTATTAATTGGCAAAGAAACACATTTAGAGCCTTCACTGCTGTAAACTGGATAGGTCTTGCTACATATGGTTTTGACCATGGGTCTTCCTTGTTATACTTGAATCACAAAGAGCTTCGGTCGTCAAGGCATAAAATGTTTTCAGATGCATGGCATTGAAAATATCTTCTCATTCAAGTAGAATGTGCTTTCAGGTCCTCTCTCATCACTATCATCAAAGCGTTCCTTCATGTCTAAGAAATAGATGAAGATGGACGGTGTAGTTCATAAAGCTTTGTGTTTTTGCCCTCAGATATACAATATCCCATTCTATCCATTTCTTCCAACTAGTCAAGTTGCATTGTGTGATAGACACGATACTTCATCATTCATAAGTATGAAAAGTACAAATTGCCAAGCCAAATTTGTTGCTTTACTCCTCTTTCAGTGTCTTGTTTTATCTTGTGTTAACTGGGTTTCACCTCCAATAAATTCAAGATAAATTAGTCTTTTCCAGTGTCTTATCTCTTGGCGAATATTTGCTGCCAGACAACTACTAAACAAGAAATGCATTCAGTAGGGCCATGTAAGATACAGTGTGCGTCAATAAAACATACTCAGAGATCAATAAGGAACCAATCAGAGTTGGAAATAAAGCAATTCGCTGCAACACCTCAGTTTAAACCTTTATGTGTGATTGGTTAGTTATTAAGTCACAATTGACTGACATGTTGTCTACGATCCAACAAGGAAGACCATTTCTGTTTGTTTCTGAATTATTTCTTGATGTTATAGTCAAAAGTCTAAAGTTTTGGCTTATGATTCATGTGAATAAGGTAGCTGTTCTTGCACACCAATTGGTGTTCTAAGGGAGACGTCTTTTGCACAAAATTTCGTTGGCCAGTAATTTAGTCCCAAATTCAAGAGGGTTGGCATCAAATTGAAAGATAATCGTAAAGATCTATTCCATCTTTTTATGGTGCGTTGGGAGCCTTGTGCTCCATAGTGAAACCATTTTGACAGGAAATGGTTTGGATGGATAATTAATTGTCAGACAAAGGATATATCTGCTTATTCATACCCAGGTGCACATAACATTTGAAATTCAGATTATGGAATAAAACAACCACTCATACCTGGTCATGATTTTATTTTTGTGTTCTGTTAGTTTCTTTTTTGGGGAAAAAAACTTGTGCCTTCACTTCCTGTTCATGTTCCTGCTTTCTTTATTTCCAGGTTCTAAAGTTCGATTTCATATGCCAGTATAACTTTTCTAACTTGATCATTCATGGGAGCTACCCCATTACAGTGGTACACTGAGGCACTTAAATTTAATTCTTGTTCCTATGTATTATATGTAGGACATCATTTCCTGGAGACCAAGAAGTAATTAACCATTCAGATAAAGAAGGCTGTCCAATTCTCTGCTTGACCTTTTTCTTTTTCCCCAAATAACCAGAGGTAGAAGATAATCTAGAACGAGCATCAGAATTATTTTGTAATTGCAGTTCTACCACCTTAGGTAGGTAGATAGGTTAATGCTGAGCATATATGCAGGTTATTCCTCTGAAGATCCCAAGCATTGCATGACATCCAAGCACTTCCTGATCTGCTTATATAACACTTAAACCTGGCTAATAAGGTTAATCTCAATGAATTCTGCTTTCAAATTCTAGAGAACTCTTTGTAACATCTGAAGAAAATTTACTAGCCTGATTTCTCAATTACTGTATTTCAGGATATCACATTTTAAGGACAACTTGTTCTCATATTGGCTACTCATGTTTTAGCCATACCAGCCCCTTAGGAGTCTTCACTTATGCAGTAGGAGTCAAAATTTATTGATATGATCATATGAAACCCATTTCTTCCCTATTTGTAAATCAAATATTATGATTTGTGCATCAGGTATTATAATCTTTCTTTTTGTTGAGTGATACTTAAGCAATTTTTTTTAGTAAGTAGCTACTCAAAAGGCATCATGAAGCATGTAAGTCCTTTCTGGTTTGCAATAACTAGATTCACCTACCTATGTTGAAAATTGCTAGGGCTATTGCTTGGTGCAGTGGTAGAAGGCTTAGGCTGGCATGCCTGATGGCAGGGGTTCAATTCAAGTCTTGGGCCAGCACCTTTGTGCCAAAAAAAGAAGAAGAAGCGCGGAGGGGGGGGGGGGGGGGGGGCTGCAAAAGTTAGGTCCATCCCTAGTCTGCCCCTCTGAAGAGACTGGATTGTTGAGACCATAACTGGGTAATAGCCCTTCTTACCTATATTGGAGTGGTCCTAGACATCGCATGCTTATTTTTCATTGAAAAGATAGCCTGTTTAAGGTTTCTCAGTGCCCATAAGGTCAAGGTAGAAAGCTACTGCAAATGGCTTGAGTCTTGAAATTCAAAAGGAAGCTGGTTTGCTGTTTAAGTGTCCATCTTTTACTTGTCCACTTTCATGCTGTTTTTCCTGCACTGCATTGTGTAGGCTATCAAGGAAAGCTTTCTCTTGCTAGGACAGTTAAAATATTTTTTTTAGTCCTTGTTGCACAAAATAGGTTCAGTGGTGGGCGATCAGATGCCTCAGGTCAGGAATATGCAAGAAAAATGGAAGAAAATCCAAAAGTGCTGTATCTGGATTTCAAAATGCAGCATGTTAGTCTACATTTGTGCTTCATTGCGAGGTTCTTGTGTTTAGTTTGTTGTATACCAACTTTGTATGGAATAGCCCATTCCAGAAACACTATTGAGCTGATATCCAATGATTCTTGAGCATGATATATTCTGATTTATACCTGAGTACTGAGTGAAATCTGTTTTGATTACACTGTTTTGCATGTTTTGCTTTTCATTCTGTTCTCAGTTAAGGTTTGCTTATGCAGATCCAAACAATTCAGCATCTGAAAGAGGAAAGAGATGCCACTCTTCAACAGAATCAACAGTTACAACGTGAACTGGTGCGTGGTTATTGCATTTTGTATTCTCAAACTTGTTTCAAGATGCCTACTGCCTTGGGGAAGTTGTAGGCCTTATACTGCTTTTAATTTCCTGTGTTAAGTTTGCTGTGTCATAGATGGGCCAAAATAAAATGAAGATATCTTCATAGGTAGTGTTGAACGGAAAAGAAGGGTAAAAGGGAGGCTGATATATACACATGGTTAGGCAAGATTTATATATCTAACTCCAAATAGACAATATAAATCTTGTTGTTTATGGATATCCTGTTGTTGTTTTCTAAAATTAGAAAAAATCATATATTGCCTCTATTTCAACAAAACAATACACCGATAAATAGTCACGTCGGTCTTTGCATCAATATGTAATCTTTTGCATGATCTCTTGCCTTAGATTTGTGTTAGGTTAAATCAGGTTGTTCATCGAAGGTTGTCCATCTGGTTCTTATATCTTATCAACTATTTTTCATTAGTTTCAACGCTTGAAAAATAAACCAATCAAGGACTGTTCTACTGACTTATACTGGTAAGGTATTGGTACGGTACTGAGTTTTAATTCGATATGAATCAAACTGATCTGAAGATTATACTGCCCAATACCAACCTGTAACATCTTGTACCGACTGGTTAAGAGTAAAAAAAAAAAAGGCACCTTATCGGTATGGGATGCATGCCAACCCATACCATTCCATACCAAAAATGTACCGGTATGTCTCTTGGTAGCAGTTTTGCGGACCTTGATACCAATTATTGTGTCATTGAAGCTTATCTAAACATGGTGAAAAATTAATGATTTCTAATTTATGAGCTAACTATTTAAGGGCTCTTCTGCATGTCTGTACCAATGTTTAAACTTTCACTTTTCCTGGTTTTCATGCTTTGCCATGGTGGATCAATAAAGAAGACCTTCGCGTGAGCCTAGTTCTCTGTTGGGCATACGGTCTTTGCTTCATGGATGAGGCAGTGCACCTTGAAAATCTAACTCCATGTGAACTTTCTATTGGTTTTTTTTCCCATATATAGATTTACATCCTATATAAACATCATTATTAAGAACAGAAGAAAAAACAGAGAAAAGAATGCTTCTTGTAGTCACATAAGAAACCACAAACACTAGTTATCCTTTCTTAGAACAATTATGCAACAAAGTCTTTCTTGCTCCTCATGCTTTCTGACAAATTATATGGAAATTATTTCAGGACATGCTGAAGAGGCGTAGAAACCGTAAAAGTGATGCTGGCTTTTCTTTGACCTTCACTGCATTTGCTGGTTTGGTGGGTTTGATGGTTGGTTTCATATTAAATTTCATGTTTTCTCCGCAACCTGCTGCATAAAATTACAGTTTGCAGCCTTGAAAATTCATATTACCTGTTGTGCTTGAAAAATGGGTTGTTTGTATTATTTTTTTCTTCTTATTTGCAAATCACTCTTTGTGGTCCATGTTTCTCTCCATTAGTTGGCCTAGAAAGAACTTTGGTTGCAAGTGATCTGGTCAATGTAACCTCATCATCATCGTTGCCTCCCATGTTCTTCTTTTCAGTTTAATGACTTGTGATATGTATTCTTTTGTTGTTTGCTTTGTAATTATGCTCTAAAGGAACTGTGAAGGTTGTGACTGCATCAATCCATAGCTTGCTCCATGATTATTCGGTATTTTTTCTTTTTGGAGAGGTTTTTGTATACATATTACAATTTGTTTGGGAGTACTGATTATGGTATTGATTGTTTAAAAAGAAAAAAAAAATATTGTTGTGCATATTTATCACTTTACTTTTGAGTGATGCATTTATCTAGCAAAGCATTTTTTTAAAAAAATGCATTTGATCAGAGTATTAAAATATTATAAATTAAGATTTTGAGTCCCAATCAGTTAGGTGCGTCTCATCAGTCCCATCCTATTTTTATAGAACATCAAAATTCAATTAAAGAAAGAAATAAGGATGAAAGACAAAAGAGAAAAAAAAATAAATGAAGGTAAAAAAGGGGTAAGAAATAAAGAAATGGAGAATTAAAAAAAGGTGGAAAGAAAAGATGAGAAGGCTAATAAAAGGATAATTAAAATGAGAGGAAAAAAAGAGAGAAAGAAATAAAGGAATGGAGAATAAAAAAAGATGGAAGAGGAGGAAGAGAATTTTTATTTTTTTTAAAAAAGGGAAGGATATAAAAGAAAAGTGTTATAATGATAGGTTCATGAAGGAATCAAAGCACCTCCCCCTTCATGTGATTTAAATCTTACTGTAAACAAATAAGTTATATAATTCTTGATTGATATTTTGATCCAGTTTTAGGTAGATTAGATAACTTATTCTGGTCTAGGTTTTCTGATCAAATTAATTGAACTATAATTTTCCTTTTCATCCCCCTTTTTTTTTATGTAAAATGAGAGAGGCATACTATAGTTCGCCAGTGTACATCTGGATCATTTTATGGTTCGCCAGTGTACATCTGGAACCTCTTCAATTGCTGGTGGAGGGGTGCTGCCACGAGGGGCTGTTGTCTAGTTTATGATTCTTGTTCCTTCTCAAATATTTTTCTTGTTACATAATCCCATCCGCTATTTTTATGGTTCTTTGTCACACCCCTTTTCAAGGTCGCTTCCCTTTGAAAAACGTTGAAACCACCCATTTCTTCTTAATAATTCAGCCTAGAAGGTTAAATATGAAATGCCGTGGCCTCCTTTGACCAATCCGAAGCCACTAATCCCAAAATCTAGGGTGTTTGAACCTCATCAATAACTATATTTGATTACGCCCATAATTATAGAATGAAATATTATATATGTCATGATTAATTGCATTAAGAACAGAATTAAATATAAAGTACTTTTTTTTAGTCCTGTTAATCTACCTCCCCGTTAACCTCGTGTCAAACGAATATATCAGATCTATTATTCTAGGGATTCTGGACCGATCGGGCTTGGTCGCTGAGAAACTATAATCAGCAAACAGCTAATTCTATAAGCTAAGCATAGGCTTCAGCTTCACACGTGGAAATTACTGCTCCAACACGCCCGGAGCAATACGCCGGAAAAGGGTGCCTCCTGTCCGCCCGCGCACAGCTAAAAAAAGAGCCAGTGATGACTCTTCTGCAATTCCTCAATGAACGGAAAAGCCCATTGTCGTCATTTTACACCCAAGCCGTCGCGAAAATATGGCGGGAACCTGGCACGTGCCACTGCTCGAAAATCCACACGAACCAAATTCCCGCCTCCCCGTACCATACCTCCCCCCCTGGAACTGGAACGAGGCCAAGGCGTATCAAGAGAAATAATTAGAGAAAGGGGGGGAAAATGGGAATGAAAACCCTCAACCTTTCTTTGTCTTAACCCCCGCCCTCCCGAACTCTCTTCATTTTGCGATCCGCTATGAAAACCTGAGCGAGAAATCGAAAACCCTAGCCCTAGATCTCAATTCGGAGAGCCCAAGTTTTGAAACCCTAGACTCTCAGCAGCGCTGCCCCTCCGCCCGCCCATGGAAGCTCTCTGCCCTCCGCCGCCGGAGCTTCTCCCGCCGACTGCCGCCCAGATCGAGCGCGCCTGGCACCTCCTCACCGTCCTCATCCGCCTGGGCCACCCCGCCTGCCCCGCCGAGCTCGCGTCTCGGTGCGCGCTCTCCCCCTCCCCTTCGCCCGATCTCGTGGAACTCCTCTGCGAGATTCGTGGGTCCCCCTGCTTCTCACCGACGATGGTTTTGTTACGATCTCCGAGACGGCGATCGCCGCTTTCGGGGAGTTTGTTTCAAACGCGATCGCTCGTTTTGTGCCAAGGGTGGTACTTAGGGTTACGGGGCAGAGGGGGCCGTGGAAAATTTTTTCTTTGATGCCCGTGCGGAAGAGGAAAGCGTGGCCTTTAGGGGATGATAGAAGGGCCCAAGATCCGAGGGCCAAGAGGCTACGGCTGCCTTCTGGAAGAGGTGCTTATGTGATTAGTGTCATTTTCCTTGTAAAATTGCTGATTTTGCCCTTTTTTCTAATCCAATTTGGATTTTTGTTGCAGATGGGGAAGAATCCATGGAAGGTGAGGGAGTCTGCCATCAATTGTTTTTGGCAAGTGGGAGCATCAGTATTCCAAAGGAGGTAGTAATTTGAACTCTTTTTTTTAAAATATAATTATTTGGTGCAGTTACAGTGAATCTTGATGTGGATCAGTTTAAAAAGAATTCATTATATAACTAAAATGGGAGCCGTAAGATCAAGAACTGCTTTTGACGAACATGTTATGATGTAATTAAATCATAAACGAGCCAATTCCTATAAACTAAAGATTTGGTAATTGGAATGCTGTTCTATATCATATTTCTATGTAAATTATAGTAACGTAGTTGGCATCTGCAGTGGTTTTATCATTATTTTTGGAATGCATGCTCAATGCTTTTGTTTCTTATCTGGATTGTACTTGGTGTTAGTAAGAAAATGTGGTGGCTTGGAAAGTTGTAAGAAAATATTTAAAACATGCATCAATTTTTGAAGTTCATGGTAGAGTATGGGCAAGCAACAATGTTGAGAACCTAAATATAATGATGCGTATCTACTGCTAACACACACCATAAATCTTTTGTGTAAGTATTAGGAGGATTCTTAATGTCTTAAAGAACTAGGAATAGCTAGATGAGATATCCTGTGTTGGCTGCTTTCTATTTTAGTATTCGCCTTCCAAATAATATGTAGAGTTTGTAATTCAGCCATATATGGTTTAAATTTTAAACATCAATATTTTTGCTATTGGGCACTTTAATCAAGACTATTATGCTCCTGCTTTTGAGTTTGGAATGTATGATGTCTAGATGTTGCCTGCTCATGTTGGGTAATTCCAGTTTGTCCAACTCTAATTTGTCTTTCAAAATTCAACTTTTTTTTTTATAAAAAAACTTTTGCTTTGTCTATGAACAATCACAATAAATGGTTATTCATTACTTATTATTCCACATCACTTCTAAAACTTATCTTGCTATGCAGGCACATTTTAGTATTGGTGACATTTTTACCAAAAACGCTCTTTCAATTGGCACATCTGCTATTGCGTGGTATGGATCAAGCATTTTAAACCAGAGTTGTTCTTTCCTTCCATCTCCTGGTACCTTTGATGCCCTCTTAGATTTTGGATCTAGAAACATTGATTTCGTACGAGACAATGAAACTGAGAAGTCATGCAATAACACACAGACCACAGACATGCATGAGTTACCAGTTTTCCAGCAATGCAAAAATAGTTACCTTGATATGGATATTAATGCTAATGCTCCTGAAGCAATAACTCTTGAAAAAATTAATATCAGTGAACTGGAAGTAGGAGCAGTTCCACAGGACATAATAAAAGACATGCCTACGCTATATAAGGAGATTTTAGGAGAAGAAAACCATTGTCAAGCGACTGCACAATTGCCTGTTATAAATGAAGTGAGTTTAGCTGGGAAGATTATTGTTGCCGAGAAGGAACTGAATGTTCTTCCCACAGAGATTGGTACACTTTATAGTCATGCTGCAGGGCAGGTGGAGAGAGCCGCAACCACTGAGGCAATCTCTTGCAAAGCAGAAGATGCTTCATGCAATACTTCTGCTTTGATAATGGCCCATCAGAATTTCGCACCCGTTGGTAAGATTCTTCAATCATGCCCACAACATGTAGGTTATACAGCATTTGTGAGTCGGATGGGTTGCGATGATGTATGTCCGTCACTGTTTACAGATGAAACAGCTTCCAAGTTGGAATCTTCAGAATCTAGAACTGTCCATATACAGCAGAGAAAATCTTTTGTTAGACCAAGAATCATGGATAGAGTTGGTGCAAATGTTGGATTGCAAAGTTTGAATGGAGCATCAGAAAATAATGGGGAAGGCAGCTCTTCTAAACAGGAGCAAGCTAAAAAGAATGGTGAAGGTCTAATCATGAAAAAAAAGATGAGGAAAAGCCATAACCAGATCATGCCTACTAAAGAAAATAAAGGGGATGCTGCTCCAAAAACTTTTAAGGTAAACTCCTTTGAACTTATAGTTGCATGGCATACTTCTGTGTTAGCTTATCCAAATCCTATTTTATATGGGACTTTCTTTCTGCAGTTGTAAGTTATTCTCATCTGAACACATTTGAGGGTTAAATATGGTTTGCAGAATCAATTGGAGCCAAAATTACTGCCAAATTTTGAATCTTTTATCATAGAAGATGAAGAAGGTTCAGGTAAAAATAATATTCATCTAGCGCATCTCACTAAAATTCTTTATCCTAAACCTTCTATTTTACTCTCATCATTTATCTTAAAATATACTTGCAGGTGGTTATGGCACTGTCTACAGAGCTCAAAGAAAAACAGATGGAAAAATATTTGCTGTTAAGTGTATGTAAAAACAGTCGCCCTCTCCCTTAGTCCTAGTAAAATTTAATATTTAATTCTGCTGGTTACTTGTAAGAGTACTACTTTTTTTAGCACTTGTGGATATGTCTACTTTAGCATCTAGAGTTTTGTAGCTGATTGACCCTTGATCCACCTTTTATCAGTTATGTACAATTATTTATCTTGAGATGATGAACCTAGTGTTGTGATGTGCCGTCTCTACTGTTTCCTGCTTGGTTTCACAAATTAATCATTCTTGCATATAGGAAAGTTCAGCGAGAATAATGTAGCTGACTGATTGATTTTTCTCATGGATGATTTGCAGTCATGTGTTTTGTAATATATGAGATATTTTCATAAAGGTGTTCTGCTGACAGTTTTGTGAATTTGTTACCTGAGGTTGCAGGTTTATGTTAATCATTAACACAAATAAGATGCTTTTGAATGCCCTTAAAAATTGTTCTTTTTCTGTCCTGGATGAGCCGAATTAAGGAAGAATTCCTTGGAAAGCTCTGTTTTAAAGTAGTTTTCTCTTGGTCCATCAAGGTACAGTATCTGTAGCATTTCTGCTACTGCATTAGCTGTCAGCAATTTTGACACTTCATGATATTTTATAAATCAAGATTGTGGGGCAGTTCTCTCATGTTTAAGTCCATTAACTATCTAATGTTTTTCTCTATACCAATTTGTTTTTAATGCATCTTACTTGATTGGAAACTTGGAGTTAAGAAATTGATATATTAGAGGATGCCAAGGGTTTGCATTTTTGGAAATCGGATTGTGAGGGTATGGACATTTGCAACAAAGAAGATAGGAGGCCATTTGTAAGGTCTTAGGAGTTTATTTGGATTAGCATGGAAGTGTCAGGAAAGATTAAGGAAAGGTAAAAGAAAACCTAGATGGAATTGAGTAAGTGTTAAAGTGATTGTGTTAAGAGGCCCATAGTCCTTCATAGGAAAACTTGGCTTTCGAAAGTAAAACATATGATGCTGATTGGTTAAAAGTTGTCTTTTAGGGGCATTGCCTTTCCATGTTTAATCACCCAATTTATCAACCTGTCTCAAAAGGAGCAATATTTATTGCTAGGAAGCGGTGGGATTTTTTTCCTTATAGATATTTTGTTATATTTACTTCAATCCCTGATTTGCTAACATGTCAACTTTTTGGCTTCTGGTTAGATGTAGCTATTTAGCGATGCAACTTATCAAATGATAATTAAGCTTGCGTAAATTTATGATCGTAAACATGTTTGTGTTTCCTTAAATCTCCTGATTAACAACCCTCAGAAGTTCTTGATTTATCTTTGGTTGGCCTGTTCATTGTTGCATCTTGTATCAACTGTTTGCAACATTTATAGTCTTGCACAATTTTTCTAAACTTAGCATTCTTGTCTTTGTTAAGTTAGAAGGAAGTGCCTTGTTCTGATACGTGCTACTTTGCTTTCTCAGGTCCTCATGCAAATTCTCATTCACATCACATCAACAATGAAATGAAGATGCTGGAGCGATTTGGGTAAGTGTTTTTTTTTCCTTGTGGGGTGATGGTGGGGGTTGTTCTCTGTGTTTCTTCTTCTTCTTATCTGTTTTTAGGAGCTATGTGCCCCTCTTTCATTTGGAATTATGGGTCAAAGTTCAATTTACAAGCCAAGTTGTTTATGCAGAGGCAGGAACTTCGTGATAAAATATGAAGGTTCGTTCAGAAGTGGTGACTCTGAGTGCTTTGTTCTAGAGCATGTTGAGCATGACAGGCCAGAGGTGACCATAATGTATTTACAATTTATATTGTTATTCTGTGTAGATGCTAACACTGTTGATTTTAATTGTAGGTTTTGAAAAAGGAAATAGATGTATTTGAACTGCGGTGGTATGGTTATTGTATGTTCAGAGCCCTTGCAAGCCTGCATAAGCAGGTAAAAAAAATTTGAGGCTAAACTTGCAAATTATTTTTCCTGAGATCTTTTCAGATGCATTCTTTCTTATGTCCAATTTTTCCAGGGTATAGTACATCGAGATATTAAACCTGGGAACTTCCTCTTTTCTCGCAAACTCAACAAAGGATATCTCATTGATTTCAACCTAGCAACTGTCAGTGGCATTATGTTCTCTATCTTGCTTCTACTTGCTTTCTTTGTGATCTCAATAATATAATCTTGGCGATCAAACTATAACCATATGGTTTTATTTTCTTTTTTGTAAATCCATACAGGATCTTCACCAGAAGTTCTGCAGAATCAGTGAGTTTGGAACCCTCATACGTTTTTCTTAGTCATTGTGGAAAAATATGATGGTTCTCAAATGTTTCATTTATTTCATGAATTTTGGACCCATGTGCACATGTGCTGCTATAGAATCATTGAAGCATATGGCTATGTCTGTCTAAATCAGCCTAAACATGTGCCTTTTTTTCACTTGGAAAGGATATTTAGTTTGATATAGCAACACTATATTGCAGTTGGGCTGACCATGTCTGCTTGCATTGTTCACACATCCTTGTTTTGCTAGTTTGGACCCAAAATTAACATGCCAATCATCATTATGTTCTATTCTAATTGAGACAACCTTTTCTTTTATCCTTGGCGAACCTTTTGGCTTTAACAAGATTTCAGTTTCATCCGGAATATGGCTACCTTTTCCTTTCTTGTTTGACTTGTTGAGCATAATACATTTGATCTTTTGTTATGAATCAATGCTGCCTAAGATATGATCTATTATTATAGGAAAATAATTAGGCCATGTTTGGCAGAGTTATTAACAGTAGAGCTTTTGGAAGTAGAGATCTTATACAATGCTATTTGCCATTTGATAACTATATTTCTAAAGGGACATGAGACTTATCTGTTTAGTAACCAAACTAAAAATAATAATAATAATTCTAAAATAAGAAATGATAATAAAGGGGATTACATGATATTTTCAACGATCTAATTGTATGTATTATCAAAAATTATTTTTGTAAATTATTCTTAGTTTATAATAATAATTTAATATAATATGATCATAATTATAATATAATATTTATTATTAATTAATAATTATTATATAACATATTACTAGAGTATAATAATTATTATTCTAATAATAATATATGCAATATTATGATATTATTATAGTAAGAATATTAAACCATAACATAATACAATATAATATAAAGCTATTATATAATTTTATATTATTTTATTGTAAACATATTATAATGCTATTATGTTATAATATTAAATGTAACTATTTTCATGTTACAAATTCATAACCTTTTAAGTTCAATGAAAATAGCTTTTTGATAGACTTGAGAAAGTGCTTACAAGTAAAAGCTTCAAATTTAAGCTTTTGTCGAATAGAAATTTCCAACCTCTGGTTAGAAGTGCATTTGGCAGAAAGTCGATTTAATAATTTTGATCAAACATCCTTTAGTCTTTTAGAAGTGTTTTCTGGGAAAGCATTCCCAAATGGGACCTTATCATCAAATGCTGTTGGAATGAGTTGAACTCAATGGTCTAATTCAAGAGCTCTTTTCCGAATTCATTCTAACCCCTAGCTAATATTGTGCCCAATATTTGAACAATCAACATGTGCTGAAGGGCCCGGTAGTGCCATTGGGGCTCTCTTTACTTGTTCTTAGGAGCTTTATGTTTGGTCTTAATGCTGGTGCGTGCACTAGCTACAAGAGCTTGCAATTATTAATATGTGGAATCTTTTATTTTCTATCTGTTTCCAGGTATTATTATTTTTTTAGAAAAAAAAATCCTAGAGGGTTGTGGTATATTCCCTAGAAGAGCTTATGTAAATTCTTTCATTTTATCTACTGAATTGTTTTTTGAGTTACAATTGGAAGATATGTTTATTAGATTAGATTCATAACTGTTTTCTTATTGCTGACCTTCTGTGACATCAGTAAGAATTAACACCAAAATTTTGTTGATTTGATCAGGCAAAGATAAGCTCGATTTAAATGCAAACTTGGATCCAGTTTCTTTTCCCAGTGGGAAGTCCACTTCTTGTAACCAAGCTAAAAAAATTGTAAACAATGCAATTTTGGACAATGTCATGAATGAAGCAGCTAATGACTCAAAAAAACATCTCATTTCCAAGAACATGAAAAGGAGATTAAATAAGAGTCCATCAAGCGCATTACCTAAAATTGAGAACAAAACATTATATGGAAGCCAAGCTGCTGAAGTTTCTGGTGTAACCTCAACAAAGGATCCAACTAGCACTAGGACGCCTTCTGTGGATCGGTTGAAGCAGCCCATTCCTTGTAAGGGACGGAAAGAGCTGATAAATTTTTTGCATGAGGCAATTCAAAGTTCCAATCAAAAGGCTGCAACAGTTCCAGCTTCTCAAAGGAAGAGGGTAGCTGCACCTTTGGGCAAAGTGGAGAGGACAGTAGTAATGCTAACCCCTATGCCTCTGCATTCTGGTGGCAAAGCTGTTGCTGGTGCTGGCATGTTTAAGAACAAAAGTATTTAATTTTTTTTGTTACGAAAAATATTTGGTGTTTAATTTTTCCTGTTATCAGAGTGATCCATGGAATGTTGCCTTCAGGTAGTGGGAAGCATAAGAGAGAAGGTCCCTGTGTTGGAACAAAAGGCTTCCGAGCTCCAGAGGTTAGTCCTTTCTTTTGTTTGCATGGATTGAATCACCTTTTTATAAAAAAAATTTGATTTAATTTCATGCATGCAGGTGTTGTTCAAGTCTTTTCACCAAGGTTGCAAAGTTGATATCTGGTCTGCTGGCGTTACATTACTCTACTTGATTATTGGAAGAACACCATTTGGTGGTGATCCTGAACAGTGAGTTCACTTCGAATGATATTATAAATATTCTCCGATATTTTGTGTTACCGATGTTGCTGCTCATAAATAGAAATATAAAGGAAATTGCGAAGTTGCGGGGCAGCGAAGAGCTATGGGAAGTGGCTAAGCTACACAACTGCGAGGCACTGTTTCCTTCGGTACCGTGTCCTAAAACTTCAGTGTCTCTTTCAATATTACAAGGGTCTGTTTCATGACAACATCGGCTTTTTGCAGGAATTGTATGATGTCCGGTCTCTACAATCCGTAGAACTGAGAGATTGGTGTGCAGCTAGCACTCGAAGATTAGAGTTCCTGGACATGGTTCCCGAATCACTCTTTGATCTCGTAGACAAATGCTTGACAGTGAACCCAAGGCGTAGGATCACTGCAGAGGAAGCTCTCATGCACGATTTCTTTGTTCCATGCCATGAGAGCCTAAGAAAGCAGAGGATGATGAGAAGGGCGGCTGGCTCAGGGTCTGGAAACTCATCATTATGAGACCGGCGATTCGTCTTGCAGGAGCCATAACACCGCTAACGAGCATGATGTTGTTTTACAAGGAATGCCTCGGAATATGTTCATAAACCATTAATGTTTCCTAACTGGCATCTGGAATATTCTTACTGTAGCAAAGCTTCCTCCATGCCTCAATTGTACATACTCGTCTCAGCTGATTTCCTAGCTGTCTTACCCGTGTTGTATTAAATCCATCTATTTATTAATTGAAGATCAGGAATTCAGATATTCGGCCGTGCAAAATCAATTGTCCATGATGTCCTGCAGAAATGGAAGGCCTTTTTGCTACGGATGAGACTTGCATGCCGAGGAGTGGTAATTGATGGGGGCAACGTTCAATCGACGATAATAATCACACTCTCAATCGGCTATTCGGATAGAATTTTTAGTCAGCCATCTAGGTAGGATTTTCAATTGGCCATTCGGATCAAACTTCTTATGGGACTCATGTGCATGACCTCTACCCTCATAACTAACGGTATGCATGATCCTTCTTCTACGATCCTGAATTACAATTGAAAAAAAATTTCTACCATAGACGGGAGATAAATCCTGGTAATTTTGTTATGGTTACCCAAGCCCTAGAACATGCACTCTAATATTCTGTTATGCCACTAGTTGTATGAACTCTCATAAATTGGTAAGAGGGACCTTTGACTAGGTAAGGATACTTACACATTCGCACAAAGGAAGATTTCTCTCGAACACTAAAACTTTCTCTCAAGCTTAGGACTATTGCCTAGAATTCTAACTTGAGCATTGGAGTGTCCTTGCTGAAATCCCTGGCCCAAGGAATTTTTGCATGTTTTCGATCGAGAGAAGCTCATTGGAGAATCCTTGGTCTGCTGGAGAAGATGATCGGAGGCTCGCCAACGGTTGAGGTGTATTTATGACAACAAATTGGCGCGCTAGGAAGAGGCTAGAACACATATCAGCGATATTAGCTTAAGGATCCCTATCCCTTTAGCTTAAAGATAGCGGCTTAAAGATAGCAATGACGATGCGCGCTCAAGAGGCCTTCACCAGTCGTGTGGGAGAGCCTTCACCAGCCTTCACCCTCACGACAAATCGAGCAGCAGGAGGCCGACCTCTCTGCTCCGCCATCGCCACCACTTCACATCGCTTAACCGAATTAGCTTGCCATCCTCACCCAACAAGTGCAAGCACTGGTGGCAGCGGTCCAGGAGTTGCAGGAGCAGCATTCCGTGGCCATACATTAGCAGCCAGGGACTTCCGCTTCCCCTATGGCTGTTGCTTGCGCAAGCCATTGATCCACTCACAGAAGATCTCCCCGTCGGGAGACTCATCGTTGCCATGCCTTACTAGTGTGCTGCCTGAGCGGTCGTCAAGCTCACCAGTAAGAGCATCACCATCGCGAGGCTCCCAAACGGCCTCGATCTTCCACTTGCCGTCCAAACAACCCTCCCTCTTACGGACAATGGCACGGAAAGGAGCCCAAGCGAGGGCATTGACATCTCCCCCTTCCTTTATCTTCTGGGTCATCAGAAGAGGGGTTCACTAGTGGACCGATCAACCACAAGGCGTAGCAACGCCTTAACAAGTACAACCGTCAGCTGGAAGAACTCAATCACTGGTTCGCTGACCCATCGGAAAGGGACTACGACTCTTGGCCCCCCTCACTCGCCGCATCATGAAGGAACAAGTCCCTCATCGGTTCCATCTCTCTCAGCTGGATTCGGACGATGGCACTACAGATCCACTCAACCATCTATAAAGCTACAAGACTCTCATGCAGGTCCAGGGGGCTACTGATGCCTTCCATGTATCACCTTCTTTGCTACTTTATTGAAGGCCTCCTATGCCTAGTATTGCTGCCTTAAGCCGTACAACATCGATTTCTTCAAATAGCTGGAGAGGTGCTTCTTGACCCACTTTAATGCTTGCCAAAAGATCCCTCGAGTGGCAGACAATCTTTTCTTCGTCTAGCAGAAAGACAGAGAGTCCCTCAAGGACTTTGTGGCCCGCTTCAATATGGCCGCCCTCGAGGTCTATCAACTCGATAACTCTATGGTCACCCTGGCTCTGAAGCATGGCCTCCATCCCTCTCGCTTCACCTACTCTCTCGACAAGAAGCCTACCAAGTCCTATGCAGAGCTTATAGGTCGTGTGCAGAAGTACATCTGTGCCGATGAAGCTGACCACATGAGAAGGAAGAGGGACTGAAGGCTCAAGAAGAAGCAAGCCCATAAAGAGCCAAGTGGATCCCACCCTAGGAAGCTAGAGCCTTCACGCCATCTCGATACACGTTAGAAGAACCTCGCCGCTAGGGAGGACAACTACACCCTTCTTCTCTCCCCAGAGCGTACATCCTGATGGAGATCGAGGGAGGGCAATAACTCAAGCGTCCCCTCCTCTAAAGCCATCAACTACCTGGGACAAGAGTTTATACTGTCGATTCCATCGGAACTGCAGCCACGAAATGGAGGAGTGTCACCATCTAAAATGTGCCATTGAAGACATGATTCAACGTAGCTACTTAGGGAAGTATGTCCAGGGAGGACCCCCAACTGCTCCACATCCGGTGGGCTCTCTGCCTGCCCAGGCCAATGTTGACAATGTGCCGACCGAGAGGACAATCAGCATAATTTCCTAGGAGCAGGCCATGCCTTTAAGAGGCCATGGGGGAAAGAGGGGGTAGAAACTATTATTCCTTTCTCTGATAGGGACGTAGCCAGGGTGAACAACCCGAATAATGATGGCATCATCATTTCTATGACGATTGCCAAGCACCCTATAAAGAGAATTTTAGTTGATAGTGGAAGCTTTGTAGACATCCTTTCTTATGATGCTTTTGTTCGGATGCTCTTCCGATTCCCTCGAACCTGTTTCTGTTCCCTTGGTCGGATTCATAGGGGACTTTATAAGGGTTGAAGGTGATATTACCTTCCCCATTATGGCCAGGACTCCACCTTGCCAATGCACTGTGTTCATGAAGTTTCTGGTCGTTTGAGTGCCATTGGGCTACAATGCCATACTCGGGCGTTCTGATCTGAACATGTTGGATGCGGTCATTTCCATCAAATGCCTTCTCGTCAGATTTTTCATCAAAAATGGGATCGGCGAAATGCATGGTGACTAGCGTCTGATGCATCTATGCTGCCACATGATCTCCAATCCTTGAGAAACGATCACACCATCGACTCCAGTACTACTAGACTCGAGGGAGTTAGAAAAGAGAGGGGAGCCAGTAAAACATTTGATGACATTTTTGTTGGGAGACGACCTAGCAAAGACGATCCAAGTTGGTACGCTCTTACCCATGGAAGAAAGAGATCGGTTGCTTGCTTCCTTGTGGACAAATTCAAACGTCTTTGCGTGGTTCGCATCGGATATGCTTGAATTTTCTTTAGAAGTAATCACTCATAAACACAACATTGATTCAAAGTACTGGCCAGTCGAAAGAAGAAAAGGAGCTTCACTTTTAAGAGGCAGAAGGCCATCAATGAAGATGTCCGCAAGCTGCTTGTCGCTAGTCACATTCAAGAAACTCACTATCCGAATTGGTTGGCCAACGTGGTAATGGTCCGCAAGGTAAATGGGAGCTGAAGGATCTGTATCAACTACACCAACAGCTTTTCATTGCCCAGGATTGACCAATTAGTCAACACCACATTGGGCCACAAGCTCCTCAGTTTCATGGATACCATCAAGTTATAGCCAGATACGGATGGAATCAGAGGATGAAAAAATACCTCCTTCGTGATTGAGAGAGGTATTTACTATTAGAAGGTAATGCCTTTTGGCTTAAAAAATGCGGGGCCATTTACTAAAGATTGATGAATAAGGTATTTGAAGACTAGATTGAGCGAAATATGAAGGTCGTTGATGACATGCTAGTCAAGAGCATCCACACAGCTGATTATGTTGTCGACTTTAAAGAAACCTTTAACAACCTCCGCCAATACCAAATGAAATCGAACCCTCACAAGTGTGCGTTCGAAGTCACTATGAGAAAGTTTCTAGGTTTCATGGTAACGCAGTGGAGATTGAGGCGAACCCCAAATACCAAATGAAATCGAACCCTCACAAGTGTGCATTCAAAGTCACTATGAGAAAGTTTCTAGGTTTCATGGTAACGCAGTGGGAGATTGAGGCGCCAAAAAGATTCAAACAATCCTCGACATGAGGCAACCCACCAACAAGAAGCACATGCAACAACTTACCAAGAGAGTGGCGACCTTGAGTCGCTTCGTGTCAAGGTCTGCCGAGAGGTGCCTGCCCTTCTTCAAGGACTTACGCAAGGTGAATAGCTTCGATTGGACACAGAAATATCAGAAGGCCTTCGAGGAGTTGGAAGGAGTTCCTATCTTCCCCCCTTGCTGTCGAAGCCGAAAGAAGGGAGAATTTCTTCCTTTACTTTGTTGCATTTGCGGAGGTGTTTAGCTCTATGCTCATCCAAGTCGACTTCGAAGGGATGCAGAAGCCGATTTACTATACAGCAAGGTGCTTCATGACATGAAAACCAGGTATTCTAAAGCTGAATATATTATTTTGTACTAATTATTTTTGTTTAGCATCTCGAGCCTTACTTTCAAGCTCACCTAATCGTGGTCCTCACTAATCAACCTTGAAGGCAATACTGACTCGATTAGACAGTTTCAGATGGTTGCCCAAGTGGGTCGTCAAGCTAGGAGAATTCAATATCTCCTATTGGGCAAGGTTGGCCATGAAGGCTTAGGCATAGTTGTCAAACCTGGCCCGGACATCGATCCGGCCAAGAGCTTGGGTCATCGGATCACCGGTTCAACCATCGGGTTACCGGTTGAACCATCGATTCAATTATTTTAATATAAAAATATATTTATATTAATAAAAATTATTTTTTAATAAAAAATTAAGATCAACATGATAATAAACTTCAACATCTAATGCCATAAAAAACTTCAAATTATAATCATATAAACACATTAAACTAATAATTCAATGATATATAAAACAATCTTTTAAAATTTAAAACTATTTGCTCAACGGACCTATATTTAAAATTTAAAACTATATAACAATCTAGGATCCAAATGGGAGAGTAGCTTAGCTCGGACCTATATTTGCTCAATAGAAGCTAACTTCAAACTATTTTAGGATTGATTTAGTTAAAACTATTTCCCCTTGTTTTCGTCGAGAGGTGGGGGAGGTGGGGATCGGCGATGGAAGAGCCAAGCGCACGTCCTGTTTCTGAGGCCGTGGACCTCGGTCGTAGACTCGCAGTGTGTGCTCTTTATCGTCCACTCCTGCTTCACTGGTCGCACTCGCTGCTAGCCCCGAACCCCCAATCCTTCGATCTCATTCCTCCCCTACTCACCTATTTATAGTTTTTGTTTTTCTTTTTGGGAAAAGTTCATGGAAAAAACCTATCCACCACACTGACGTCTTTGCCATCGCGTACTGCCCATCCACCTTCCCTCCCTCTTCCCCTGTCGTCCCTCCCCCAGCGCCTCCTTCGTCGTCGCTTATCGGCCACCTATTCAATTCATCAAGATCTCCTCCAACCAGCTTCCACCTCGCTTCTGATGGTCACTCCAATGGTCGATCTAGTGTTTCTGCGGTGGCGGAGGATCTGAGGTTTCAGGGAAGGAGGCAGCGATGGAGAACTCTAACGGCGAGCGTGGTAGTCCCTGCCAGTGATGGCATAGGCACAGAAGTTCTGGGAAAAAGTTCATGGATTGCTAGATTTTTCTTCTCTAAAAAATTAAAAAAATAGAAATCAGTAAAAAATATTACCTTAATTCTGTCTCTCTATCCCATCGCAAAGAATCAAAATATATTATAGAGTATAGATGACGAAAGACAAACTTCTTCTCCAAAATCAAATGCCCAGAGAACTAGAGAAGGTGAAGGAGAGGAATTGAGAAAGTCACAACTTGGAACTCAAAAGTCGGAAGTCGAAACTCGAAAGAAGCTAAAGTTAGAGAATTTAAATGGCATTGACAAACCCATGACCCGTCCGGTTCAGACTGGGTTGACCGGTTCATGGGTGAACCGAATGGGTTGATTGGGTTATTTTGGATGTCTTGCACATCCAATTTTATATTAGAATCGGATCGGCTTAGCCTTTAGTTTCTGGTTCAACCGGTTCAACCGATCGGTCCGGTTCGGTCCAGTTCTGACAACATTGGGCTTAGGTTCTAACGGACTTTGTGGTCAAATGCACCTGGACCAATAGCCAGCTGGAGGAGCCTCTTCAACAAGTCTAATTACCGAGTCTGCTGAGATAGGAGAGACCTGGATCCTCCATGTCGATGACACCTCTAACTTCCAAAGGAGTGGAGCAGGGCTGATCCTTGCAAACTCGGAGGAGACAATAGCAAAGTATACCCTTCGATTCCTCTTCAAGGCTAAAGTTGAGTACGAAGCCATGTTGGCAGGATAAAGGCTTGCATGAAAACTTAGAATAAAGCATTTTAGAGTCTTCACAGACTCCCAACTAGTCACCGGACAAATCCCGAAAGAGTATGAAGCCCGAGATCCCATCATGTCTCGATACTTAGATAAAGTTTGATTGCAAGCCTTTGCATTAGTCTACTTTGGCATCAGCTACATCCCCAGAGGCAAAAATGCTAGGGTAGACACCCTATCTTGGCTAACCACATCAGTGGACAATGCCTTGGGGAGGACTTAGATTGAGTATCTGGAAGTTTCGAGCATCGACGTCATGGAGGAAGTATTGCCAGTCACACAGGAGCCGACTTGGATGGATTCCTATGTCCACTACGTGACTGACGACAGTCTTCCAGATGATCGTGAAGAAGCCAAATTGCTCAAACAAAAAGTTTCCAGATTTATAGTAATGGATATACGGCTTTACAAAAGGTTATTCTCCTACCCCTTGCTCAAATGCCTAGGTCTAGCCAATGCCAACAATGTCCTCCAAAGATCCACGAAGGTATCTGTGGGAACCACTTGGGAGGTAGGTTGCTAGCGTACAAAATGCTTCGCCAAGGGTAATATTAGCTCACCATGCGATAGGATGTGGCCGAGTTGGTTCGAAAGTGCTATAGTTGACAATGTCATGCACACATCCAACAATAGCCCGCTTCCCATCTAAGCTAGCTCTCGTCCTCCTAGCCTTTCGCTTAGTAGGGTATGGACATCCTTAGTTCACTTGCTCCAGCATTGGGCCAATGGAGGTTCTTACTCATCGCCATCGACTACTTCACCAAATGGGTCAACGTTGAGGTGTAAGAATGCATTATCGAGAGAAATGTAAAGTCCTTTTTTTTGAAAGTCCATCATTTACCATTTCAAACTATCCTACACTATCGTCACTAATAATGGCCGATAATTTGATAACAAGATATTCAAATAATTCTGCGTTGAGTTAAACATTCATCATAAGTTCACGTCTGTCGGCCACCCAAAAACCAACAGAGAGGCTGAGGTCACGAATAGAACCATCCTCCAGGGCCTTCAAACCTGGTTGGATGAGTAGGTAGATGTGTGGGAAGCTCCCAATCATACTGTGGGCTTCCATACGACTCCAAGGACATCCACTGGAGAGACACCATTCAACCTTGTCTTTGGGTCAGAAGCAGTCATTCCAGTCAAGATTGGCCTCCCAGCTTGCGGATGGAGTCATACAACGAAGAAGACAACCCTACACAATTGAGGTCCAATCTTGATCTTATCAACGAAGCACATGACCGAGCGTAGATCAAGATGGCAGCATTTTACCGATGAGCAGCAAGATATTACAATGCTCGTGTGCATCTCAAGACCTTTCACCATGAAGATCTCATCCTAAGGCGTACTGAAGTCTCCAAACCAACAGAAGGAGGCAAGCTCTCCCCAAATTGAGAGGAACCTTATCGGATCACCGAGGCATTTCATAAGGGAGCCTACTGGATCGAAGAACTCGTTGGAAAGCCAATCCCTCACACATGGAATGCAGAAGATCTCCATATGTATTACCAATAACATATAAGAATTCATTTGAGGAAAGTAAAAAAGGGGGTTTTTGACATATTGTTCCATCATCCAGCCTCCCGACTCCGCATTGAGGGATATTGTCCAGTCGGCTCATAGTTGGAAGAAATCTACCTTTTGGCTCACAGTTGGCAAATGTCTGCCTTTCGACTCCGCATCGAAGGATGATTGTCCAGTCGGCTCAAAGTTGGAAGAAATCTATCTTTCGGCTCATAGTTGGCGGATTCCTGCCTTTCGACTCTGCATTGGTGGATGATTGTCCAATTAGTTCATAGTTGAAAGAAATCTACCTTCCAACTCACAGTTGGCGGATGCCTGCCTCCTGACTCTGCGTCGGAGGATGATTATCTAGTTGGCTCATAGTTGAGAGAAATCTACCTTCTGGCTCATAGTTGGCAAACGCTTGTCTTCTGACTCCGTGTTGGGGGATGATTGTCCAGTCAGCCCACTGTTAGGAGAAATCTACATTCCATCTCACAGTTGGAAGATTCTTGCCTCCTAACTCCGCATCGATGGATGATTGTCCAGTCGTCTCACAGTTGAAAGAACTCTACCTTTCGGCTGATAGTTGAAAGAAATCCACCTTCTGGCTCACAGTTGGCGAACGCCTGCCTTCTAACTCCGTGTTGGGAGATGATTTCCCCAGTTGGCTCACAATTGAGAGAAATCTACCATCTGGCTCACAATTGGCGAATGCTTGCCTCCCGACTCCTCATTGGAGGATGATTGTTTAATCGGCCATAGTTGGGAGAAATCTACCTCCCAACTCATAATTGACGGACGTCTATCTTCGACTCTGCGTCAAGGGATGATTATCTAGTCAGCTCATAGTTGATAGATGCCTGCCTCCCGAATTCGAGCCGGGAGATGATTATTGGCCGCTCCCAGTCGGCCAAGGAGATCCAATTGGCCCCCGCCGATTGAAGACTACCTCCCGACTCCGACTCGGGAGATGATTGCTGGTCGCTCCCAGCTAGCCAAAGAGATCCAGTTGTACCCCGTTGATTGAAGATTGCTTACTGACTTCGAGCCGAGAGATGATTGTGGCCGCTCCCACCTAGCCAAGGAGATCCAATCAGCCCCCACTGACTGAAGACTGCCTCCCGACTTCGAGTCAAGAAATGATTGCTGGCCTCTCCCAATCAACCAAGGAGATCTAGTTGGCCCCTGCCGAATGAAGACTGCCTACCAACTCCGAGTGGGAGATGATTGTTGGCCGCTCCTAGTCGGCCAAGGAGATCCAGTCGGCTCCCGCTGACTAGAGACTGCCTCTCGACTTTGAGTTGGAAGATGACTACTGGCTGTCTTCAGCCGGCCTAGGAGCCCTAGCTAGCTAGGCCCCTCAGCCAAGTCAATGGTCACTAAGTTGGCTTCCGACCAGCTGGCATTCTCTCCGGCTTCTAACCAGAGAGTACTTCACACAAGTCGCAACCAACCTTGCTTGAAGCCCCTCGAGCAAGTGAGTGCACAATTTTGGAGAACATGCAGACGTGGTTACGAGATCGTGCAAGGCAGACAAAAACCATCAATACCGGAAGGAGTTGGAGCCGAAGCTAGCATGCAAGAAGAAGTACACAATAAAGAAAAATGAAGAGATACATCGCACACAAGCATCCAAGAAGCGAACACTGGAAGGAAAAGGATTTCTCTATTAAATTTAAAAGTCTATATACATGATGGATTCGGCCGAAGCCGAACTACAAGGAAAGTATAGAAGCAAGCAATATACACAGATGTACAAAAAGGAGGTGGACCCTCAGTATTTGGCTAACCCCATTGAGAAGCTCTCGGATTTGATTGCTTTCACTGCTGCCTTGACTATGGTGCCCACCTCTAACATGGTCTGGGAAATGACTTCTCGGACTAACTCTCTTTCGGGTGATGGTGGTGCATTCTCGACAGTGCCCTCTAGTGTTGTGGTTACAGCATTGTTACAATTGTTGGGAATTATATCCTAAAGCCAATCATTTGATAATTGTGCTAATGTAAATTGTATATAAATTGATATATTAATAAAAGTTATTTAGCAGTTTATTCATTACAAGAACATCTTCTTAAAACTCCTAATAGTAATGAAGCCCTCAGGATCTTCCTTCACGATAAAGGAGGATTTATCTTTGAAGGTCCTTAAAAGAGTTCACGACCAAATGATATATTATGACAGGGCTATAGTACTATCAATTATAGGACATTGTATATTATTTGTTGGTTGTCCTCTTAACCAAGGAGTGTAGAGACACTAGTATGACATACAGGTGAAAGTGTAGGAGTACATTTCACCAAACGTGACTCATTTTTGGATACTCTACTGTCAAGAGTTAATCCGAGAAGATATGGGTATAAGTATCCTTTAGACCTGAAGATCACAACTGGTGACTTGCAAGCAACTCATTGTACTTAGGTGCCAGACCACCTAAATTTCTAATCCAGCTACGAAAGGTTACTGGGTGCAGTCAAGTACTTGTGGTAGTCAGTTGTGGATCGAGATGGAATTTGACCTATCCCGTTAAAAGGAGAAATGCTTGTGTTTCAATTTAGCAAGACCTTGGCCAAGGCACTTCATGTGAAAGTCACATGATCACTAAAATTGAAATCACTTTATGGATTCACTGTTTAGAGTTGACAGGCTCTTAAGCCATCCTTAACATTTGTGGTCAAGAGGATGAATTATACGGTAACTATTTCTTAGGTTGCGTTTGGTAGCGAGTAATCCATCCAGATTACCGGTAATTTAAACTGTAGCTGCGTTTGCATTTTTTTGAGTAATCTATCTTGCAACGGTAATCTGGATTACCTCATGAGAGGTAATCCAGATTACCTCAGGGGGAGGTCTATCCAGATTACCGGACTGATAAACGACAAAATTATCCCTGTCCCCTCATCTTCCTTTTAAATGAGATAAATAAGGAAAGAGAATAAAAAGAGAGACCGTGAGCAAAAGGAAAGAGGAAAGATGGAGACGCCAACAAATCCGATCGATTTCAAAGGTAAATTATCATCCTTTTATTTAAACTTTGTAGACATGAAACGATGTTTGTATGTAACAATATTTCAAAATTATCCTTTCCCAAAAAGCCAAGAAAGGCTCATGTTTATCTTATTTTAAAAGGATAAATAACAGATAATGCTCATATTTATATGATAAATAAACTTTTATATTGGTTGTTCTTTTTCTTTCTCTATCCGTTTCTAAGTAGCTGTTATCAGTTTCTTTTGTTTTGCTACTAACGGAAGAGGCTTTTTTTTTTTTATCAATTTTTTTTGTTAAGTTTCCGGAAGAGGCTGGTGCAGATAATATTAGGCTGGTGCATTGAAGATAATATATAGTACTATTAATAGTATATGTTTTAATACCATGCGTTAACTGATGCTGATTAAATAAGATCTCATTAATGGCTTGCTGTAACTTTTTCCAACAGAAAAAAAAAAAAAAAAAACTCAGATAAGCTAACAGCCAGGCCCTTAACGTCTTTTTTTTTTCTTCTTTTTTTTACCAATTCGGCATGCATCCATGATGTAAATAAAAAATATGATTGTAACTAATATCCAACTTTTATACCTAAACTTAATAGTATATGATTTGATTTAGGGGTATTTTGGGGATTTGATGCTATATGACTGGTAATCTGTTTGTCATACCAAACACAGTAATCAATATTACTGTAAGATTACCTGTGCATACCAATAATCAGCATTACTGGCAATCTATCCAGTGGTAATCTATTTTGTAGGTAATCCACATTACCATTCAGGATTACCTGACGATGCACCAAACGCCCCCTTAGGATTCTTGGAGTTTGCTCGGCAACTCTTCGACCTATTCGGACGTCGGGTTTCATTGCTAGATGGGCACATTGACTAGTATAGAAAGTTGTTTCTATGCTACCGGCTTAGGTTCGAACCTAGAAAGTCACACGCATAGAAGTTTCCTAGGATGATTTATTTATTGATCAATGATTGAGAATCGTATATGATTTAATTAATCAATTTGATTGATTGAATTATCTCAATTGGGTTAAGTACAAGTGAATAAGATTCAATTTGGTTTAAGTCTATTAGAAGGACTAATCAATTTCAAATATTGATTTGAAATTAGACTTGATTTGGATTTAAATAGATTCAGGATTAGCCAATTTTGATTTGAGCTAGGACCATGATATATGTGGGTTCAGTCCAATAAATTTAGATCAGATTAAACAATTACCTGAACCCAAACCTCTCGCATAAGTATCTCACATGATGAGATAACTAATGTCTGAGAGGTTAAATTCTCATTTAGAATTTAATGTATTAATTTAATCCTCTCCAAACCATTTCCATCAGAATTCTAAGTGTTAGAATTAAAGTGGAATTAATGTGCCTCTTTGAATCAACCAGGCGATGGAATTCTAAGTGTTAGAATTCACATCTCTTTAGTTCTCACCGACGTTGGAATTAACAAAATGCCATGTCTCCTTGGTTTTCACCGAACGTCGGAATTAACCAAGCGTCGTGGCTCTTTGGTTCGGCGTCTCTTTGCTTTTTGCCAAATGACAAAATTCTTAATGTCAGAATTCAATGGGCAGGCTAAAATGAGACTATAAATAGAGGACATCCCTCACTAGATTACACAGAACAACAACACACGACATGTCATGGATTGTAATTCTAAAAAGGTTAGAATAGAAAATCCTGGTGATTCTGGTGTTAGCAAAAGCTTGGTGGATCTTGGAGGAAGATTCAAGTGGGAGGATTCAAGATCAGCAAAGTCATTTTTTTGTGAGCTAGCACTCTCGGAAATTTGATCATTCGGGGCTTCGCGTGGATGATACTAGAGGCCGGACAATTGAACGGCGGCAGATCACAAAAGGATTTACCAACTACCCTTAAGGTAAGTGATATGATCCCTAAACCTTAAGGCATGATTCAAGGCAAGAAGTACGACTTCTTACGTTGAGGATCAAGATATGATCTTGATGATTATTTATATGCATATTTTAGATCAAGCGATCCTATATATAAGGCAAAGATATGATCTTGATGCATATTAGATAGATTAATATGTAATATTTTAGCTTCCGCATTGATAATAGTTATCAAATTTTAAAAATATGCATGCCTCGGAGTTTATTTCTCCTTACAAATGGTATCAGAGCAATGGTTTCGATACTGATCTAATTTATTGTATGTAAATTAATGTTCTTATTAATTGTGTAATTATGGCTAAAACTGATCACAAGGCCATATGGTCATAGATGGATTAAAAATTTAAATTACCCATTCAATGAGGTATTCTGTGACATATTGTCGTGAAATTGTTTTATCATCGATGCTTAGTCTAAAGAAAATTTAAATTGAGCTTTGGCATCAAAACACAGATTACACTCACTCTAAAAAATGTTTTATATTGATGTTGTATAAAAGCATGATATTTGCATATTTAGTATAAAAAAACATAGATATGAGATATGATGGCTTGTAGTCTATGTTATGAAACATACAAATATTTATGAGAGTTTTATTTGAATGTCAAATATTAATTCATAATCTTTTTAGATATGATCTAAATATAGGAATTATGAGTAGTAACATAATGCAAGTGATGCTTGATTGAAATATATAACATGTAAACATGAAATATATTTAATCTTTTGGGTTAGCTAAATCAGGTCCATGAAGGGTTAGACCCTAAGGTTTAAATCAACTGGACTAAAAGAGTATTTGATCAAATCTAAATTAATTAGATTAGGTTAAGAATGCTCTAAATCAAACAATAGTTGTAGTGTTCATGTCCTTCTCTTTGATTAAACCAAATGGAAGTAGATTAGGCTCCGTGGTTGAGCATGAATATCTTAGATGGTCAAATCAAAATTGGTTATCCATATGATGTCAAGGTGAGTTGGCAAGTTGCTCTAGGATCAATGATCAAATGGTTTTTAATTGGGAGCTACTCATATTGATGCGTCTTTAACGAGTTAATGACATATCCCTCCCATCGATCTCACTCATCTGGTCAATATGGTAAACTATTTATGATTCAGATCATTTACCTAATTCTGGTTGACCCATGCCTGTAAGGAAATCAGTCTGACTGATTTAGATGCCACATAGCCTGACTTAATCTTGTTTATTCTATCGATTTCATAGATTCAGTGGGAGAACTTGATTAGTCAATTTATCTTCAAATTATTAAATCCTCTAAAATTATTAGGTCCTTAAAATGAAATAGTTATATGATAACTAGATCATAGCCTCCCATTAAGGTGGGTGATAATGAGTCTGATGTCTTGATAATCATTGGAGGCGCTCCATGCCTGCTGCTTGTCAACCATCGAAATTATCATTCATTATATGATAAGTCAGCGTAGCTATTACATAGACAGTGAGGTGGGCCGAGCTTCACTCGGGCTTGGTTGTCTATTGATAGGTTACACTGATTATATCATTTAATGGTTGGACCTAACCAGAACTTTCAGTGGAGGCACTCCATGCCTGCTGAAGAGGAACATAGGGCAAAACTGAACACTAAGAATTGTTTGGAAAACAATTGGTTTTGAACCTACTCTTAGATGCATGTGGGTTGGCCAAGCTTCACTTAGGCCTGTATGTAGTCTATGTAGATCTTAGTACCCACTAAAGAATTAAGAATAATTCTTCGAATTGGGGTGTAGAGGCTGCCAATTTGAATAAAATAGTGAAAGAATCTTTAGACTAAAGTCTAAGTCTTTAGACTGAATCAATTTATATACTAATAAACTTTAGTTTTTTTCTTATGCAGAAAATGACCACTAATTTATCATTAAGGTCCTTATTGGATAGTGACAAGTTGAATGGTTCAAATTTCAATAGCTGGTTTAGAAAACTTAAGATCGTCCTTGAGCATGAGAGGATCCTATATATTCTGAATAATCCTACATCAAAGATACCTGATGCAAACACCCAAAGTTCTGACAAAGATACTTATCAGAAGTGGCTCAATGATAGAACTAGCGTACGTTACATTATGCTAGCAGCAATGAACGATGAATTCGGTCGCCGATTTGAGAATACTCAGCCGAAAGAAATCATTCAAGCGTTGAATAAATCTTTCGGCACACCCGACGATGTTGAAAGGCACAAGACTAGTTGTGCTATTTTTAATGCTCGAATAAGGGATGGATCTCCTGTCACTGATCATGTATTGTATATGATTGAGAAGATAGAACTCCTCAGCAAGCTCGGCTTTCCCCTACATGAGCAGTTGGGAAAAGATGCGATCCTGAATTCCTTGCCTCCATCCTTCCAACCTTTCCTTACTCATTTTCGAATGACAAAGCCTGCAGTCAACTACGACGGTTTGTTAGGGTTGTTACAGAACTTTGAGAAGGATAACCAGCTCTCTAAGGGTTTGATTAATGTGGTTGAAGGATCTAAGGTAGGGCGTCAACCCTTTGGGAAAGGGAAGAAGAAAAAGAATAAGAAAAAGGTGCAGCATGCTAGGACATCTATAAGTGGTCAGATGCAGAAGAAGAAAGTTGATAAAAGTCAAGCTGAATGCTTTCATTGCAAGATGCAAGGGCACTGGAAGAGGAACTGTCCTCTTTACATTGCCACACTTGATCCAAACAGGCCAAAGAAGAAAAAGGAGCAAGATGTTGCTCAACAAGGTATTTATATGATAACACCTTGTATTTTTTCTATATATGATAATCAGACCGCGGTATTGGATACCGGGAGTCCTTTTAACATTTGCAATTCATTGCAGGGACTACATGTCACTAGAAGATTTGAGAACAATGAAAGATTCCTTAATGTCGGTGATGGAAGATTAGTTCCAATACTAGCATTAGGAGTTCTTGAAATAGTTTTCAATAGAAATGTCATTATACTAAATGATTATCATTTTTTCCCAACGTTCTTGTTGAACATAATTTCTGTAGGCCTTTTGGCCAAAAGTAATTATGAAATTTCAATAAAGGATGTTACTTTGAATATCATTATGAATGGGGTCACTGTAATGACTAGGCATTTATCTAATGGCATTTATATATTATCACAGCCTATGAATGTAGTGTACAACTCAAGTAAGCGCCCTAGAATAACTGATGTCATAGATATTTATCTTTAGCACCATCGGCTGGTTCATATCAATAAGAACAGATTAAACATGTTAACTCAGGAGGGCATCCTTCGAATTGATGATTGTGAATCATTAACTACCTGTGAATCCTGTCTTCATGGTAAAATGACCAAGTCATCTTTTACTGGAAAAGGTGAAAGAGCCAAAGAGCTATTGAGTCTAGTACATACTGATGTATGTGGACCAATGAGAACTTGTGCCAAAGGTGGATATTACTACTTCATTACTTTTATAGACGACCTTTCTAGGTTCGGTTATGTCTATCTTATGAGACATAAATCTGAGTCGTTTGAAATGTTCAAACTATATCATAAATAAGTAGAAAAATAAACAGTAAAATGTATTAAGACCCTTCGATCAGATCGAGGAGGCGAATACCTTTCCAATGACTTTGTGATATATTTAAGAGAGAATGGGATTCTCTCCCAATGGACTCCTCCTGGAACACCGCAGCATAACGGTGTATCAAAAAGAAGGAATCAAACTCTGTTAAACATGGTTCGGTCCATGATGGGTTTTGCGAGCTTGCCAATATCATTTTGGGGATACTGTTGACCCAATTGATGATTTTGATGATTAATAAAAACTATTTGAGTATAACAATTGAAGGCTCTAATGATTTTGATTAAGTTTTTCAGATTATAAGTCGATTGAATGATCAAAATCAGGAGTTAAATCTTGTTCTGGATCGAATTTAATGTCTAGGTAAGATTGCAGACATTAGAGTCGACTCCGAGAATCACAGAGCCGACTCCAGTATCTGGCACGAAAGTTAGAGTCGACTCCGAGACTGTTAGAGCCGACTCCAACAGAAAAGACAGAACGTTGATTTTTCTGGCCCCGACTTAGAGTCGACTCCGGGTCTGTTAGAGTCGACTCCAGAAAAGTTTCTTGTCGACCCCAGAAAAGTCAGAGACGACTCCAGAATTAACGGATTAAAGTGTTTCGAGTTAGAGCCGACTCCAGAAAAGTTAGAGTTGACTTCAACCCACCTGGAACGAAAAATCAAATTGCAAGATCAGCTCTAACGGTAATATTTCTATTTTACTTTATTTCTAATGGATATATTTTGTTGCAAGGTACACTCCAACGGATAGTTTTCTTCCAAAAATGGTTTGAAAGAAATCTATAAAAAGGGAAGACTATCATTCAAAAACAAGAACGAAAAAACAGAGAAGAAAAACGGAAATAGATAAATCCCAATTCAAAAATCCGAAAAAGAGAGAGCCTGAATCTCAAGAGAAAAAACCTTCTAGCTCAAATCCACTCCACTCCAAAAAGCTCAAGAGGAATCCAAGGCATTCAAATCAAAGTTTTGGTGGATTTTCCAAATTGGAGAAAGAGGATCAGTTTCTTGCTTTTCAATCCTTCTCAACTGCTTCAACTGTAAAGAATCGGAGCTGAGGCTTGATTCAATCTAGCAAGGAGAAGAAGAAAAGAAAAAAAGAAGAAAAGCTCAAAAGCCAACCAACTACAAATCAGGCTTTTCTAAACCTTGTTCATTTACTTGATTATTTGCTCATTGAGGAGCTGTGTACTTGAAAAACAATATTTCTTTTGTTTGTGTCTAGTTCAATTTGGGGGATTGAACTAGTGGAGGTAGTCTTACCTCGGTACAAGCTTGGTATAGCTTGTGTTAGGGTTTTTGTGCTGGTGAGCCCGGAAAACCGGTTGGATTCGTTGTGATTCCGAGAAAATAACAAGTTTGAGTTGTGAGCTTGTAAAACAACTCGGCTGTAATCAAGGAAGATTATAGTATGGACCCAAGTGAATCTTGGGAGTGGATGTAGTTGTTGGATACACCGAACCACTATAAAATCTTTGTGTTTGCCGTGTCTCCTTTATCTCTATCTCTATCTCTATCTTATTGATTGTATTTTGTTTTTGCATCTGCATTCACTTTCACTCACACTAAGCAAACAAATATTTTAAAAAGTTTAATTTTTTTTAAGAACCCAATTCACCCCCCTCCCTCTTGGGTTGTCATCTGGGCCAACAATTGGTATCAGAGCTAGTGCTCATTAGATTTTGATCACACGATCAAGAGCTAAAGATCCAAATGGCAGCTCAAGTTGGATCATTTGCTGAAGATCATTCTACGAATAGACCTCCACTGTTTAATGGTTCAAATTATTCATATTGGAAAGCTAGAATGAGGATATTCATTCAAGCTTCTGACTATGAACTATGGGGTGTTATAATTAATGGACCTAGTTGTTGAGAAATTATTGAAACATAAATGCCCCAACTTTATTGATTTTGATGATTTCCAAAAGCCATGAGTATCTTAAAGAATACAATGTGTTTATTTATCAAAAACCTTGAGCTTATTCAAATTGAAAGGAATGAACTTTCAATGTTATATCAAATGAGTTTTGAATCTGTTAGAAAAAGTTTCAAGTTGTATGCTCAAAGGATTTCAAAAAGGAATTTTTATACATTATATTTCAATCGATGAATTCTTGAAACATGTCTTGAATCCATGTTAAATGTCATATTTAATGTATTCAAGTCAAATTTATATTTTAAATTTAATTGGGACAAGTTTTAAAGTCAATCAGAACATTTTTCTGATTTTTGTATCGTCCCGAGCCGACTCAAGGTTTCCGAGTCGACTCCCCAGTTTGCCTGAGTTTCTCGAGTCGACCCTTGGTTTTCAAGAGTCGACCCCTGAATTCTTGCGAGCCGACTCCTGTCTGTGCGAGCCGACTCCGCTCAAACAACAGAACCCATGTTTTTTGAGCACTTCTCGAGTCGACTCCCATTTCCTCGAGTCGACTCCCGACTTTCAGGAGCCGACACTTATGTTTTCGCGAGTCGACCCCTCAATGGTTAAAATGTTTCTATTTTTGGTAATCGACCTCGAGCCGACTCCCTCAGAGCTCGAGTCGACTCCGCGAATTCTGGGCGCGATTTTTAACGATGACACATCAGCCCCAACGGTAAGATTTTTGAATAACGGCTATTTTTCTTGTCTCTAACGGATATATTTTTGCAGATTCTATAAATAGAGGAGTTCTTTTCAAATCAAAACAAGAGAGAAAATCAAAAAGAGAGAAAAGAATATCATTTGAAAAGAGGGAAAAACAGAGCTTATTGAAAAAATCTTTAGCTCAAAGAGAGTGATTCAAAAGGAGTGAAATCCAAGTGAAAGATTCGTCTACTCCTTCTCATCAATCCACAAAAGCCAAAGAAAATCCAAGTGCTTTCAAAGGTCAAATCGCGGATTTTCAAAAGAGGAAAAAGCTTCATCTCAACTCCAAAGTCTTCAACGTCAAGAATCTAGCTGAGGCGTGATTCAACACTTCAAGAGGAGTTGAAGAGAAGAAGGAGAAAGCCAAGCATCTACCATCTGCAAAATTATCAGGCTTTTCTAACCTTTTATATTTGTACTTAATTTGTATATTGCTCAAGGGGAGCACTTTATTGTTCAAACACTATTTATTATTTGTTTGCTGATTCAATCAGTGGATTGAATCAGTGGAGGTTGGTATACCTCGTTACAAGCCGGAGTGCTTGTGTTGGGTTAGTTGTGAGCCCGTGAAAAACAACGTGTAGGGTTTTGTGCTGGTAAGCCCGAGTTAAAACCAGCTGGGTTCGTTGTGCACCCGGAAAACAACAAGTTTGAGTTGTGAGCTTGGAAAACAACTCGGCTGTAATCTAGAGAGATTATAGTGTGGACCCAAGTGAATCTTGGGAGTGGACGTAGGTGTTGGTTGCACCGAACCACTATAAAATTATCTTGTGTTTGCCGTGCCTAATTTTCTCTATCTCTATCTCTCTTTATTTGCTTGTTATTGCTATTAGTTAATCTCACTTGCACATCTTGCTAACTAATCAATTAAAGTTAAAAAGTCTTAAATTTTTAAGAACCCAATTCACCCCCCCCCTCTTGGGTTGCCATCTGGGCCAACAATTGGTATCAGAGCAGTGCTCATTTAGAATTTGATCTCACGATCAAGGGCTAAAGATCCATTATGGCAACACAAAGTGGTTCAAGTTTTGCTGAAGGTCATTCTACGAATAGACCTCCACTTTTTAATGGCTCAAACTATTCTTATTGGAAAGCTAGAATGAGGATATTCATTCAAGCTTCTGATTATGAGCTTTGGGGTGTATAATTAATGGACCTAGTACACCCACACACTTATTGATGGCACTATTGTTCCTAAACCCGAAAGGGATTGGAATGATAATGATAGGAGAATGGCACAATTAAATGCTAAAGCCATTAATATTTTATATTGTTCCTTAGACTCAAATGAATTCAACCGAATCTCAACTTGTAATTCCGCAAAAGAAATTTGGGATAGGTTGGAAATACACATGAAGGAACAAACCAAGTAAAGGAATCAAAATAAATATTTTGGTTCATAAATATGAATTGTTTACAATGGAACAAACTGAAACCATCACATGCATGTTCACTAGATTCACTGATATTGTGAATGGTTTGAAAAGTCTTGGTAGAATTTATACTAATGCTGATCTTGTGCGCAAAATTCTTAGGTCACTACCAAGATCGTGGGAAGCAAAAGTCACTGCATCCAAGAAGCAAAGGACCTCAATGCACTACCTTTAGAGGAGCTTCTAGGATCCTTAATGACCCACGAGCTTAACAATGAAGCAGCATGTTGAGGAGGAAACAAAAAGAGGAAAACTTTTGCCCTCAAGACTGCAGAAATGGAAGAGAGCAGCAGTGAAAGTAATGATGAAGATGATGAGGAAACTGCTCTCTTGGCCAAAAATTCAGAAGGTTTATGAGAAAAAGGCCCTTCCATAAAAAGAAATTTGGAGCAAGATTTGAAGGAGAAAAGGATAAGAAAAAGGACAAGGAGAAAGAAAAAGAAAAAGAGCCCTTAGTATGTTATGAGTGCAAAAAGCCAGGGCACTTTAATATGATTGTCCTTTGCTGAAAAAGGCCTACAAGAAAAAGAAGAAAGCATACATGGCAACATGGTCTGATGAATCTTCCTCGTCGGAAGAAGAAGAACAAAAGGAAGTTGCCAATATTTGCTTCATGGCCAACGACGACGACAACGACAATGAGGTAAGTTCTGAAAACTCAAATGATGATTTTACATTTGATGAAATGTTTGAGGCTTTCAATGAACTTATGATTGATTTTAAATCTTTGAAAAAAAAGTATAAGTTTTGAAAATGACAATATTAGTTTAGCTAAAAGTAAAAATGAATTAGCTTTAGAAGTTAAGAACTTAACTAATGAAAAAGAAGAACTTAGGAAAGAAAGAGATAATCTTAATCAAGAAATAGATTTATTAAAATCTGAAACTAAAAACTCAACTAAAGATTTAAAAGATCAATAGAAACTTTAGCTTTAGATAAAGAACAGCAA